>JAGSMP010001255.1:0-169073 GCA_029286625.1 Parnassius orleans
TTACTTCCTCGAATATAAACATAATTCTTATTACTTACGCGACGTGTCCAGCCGCGGTGTCATATTTTGAAAATACTAGCATAGGAATTCGACCCGTTTTCCATGTTAGCATACTATGAATAAGTAGCAAAGTCGTATAAATAAAAAAAATACTTTGAAGTTCATGTATTTTTCATTCATAAATACGATTGAGTTTCTTATTGCTATTGAGATATGGATCATTTTCCTATGCAAAAATTTGAACAACACACTTTCATACTTGCAAGTATTTTTTGCTCGTACTAGGGCGCCGTACTTTGAAGTGGATACCTGGCCTTAAAATCTGGTAGCGTAAATACGTCTCATCTTTATCGCCTTCTATGTGTCGCCTCCTAACCTCCTATATGTCACCTCCTATGACTTATAATTTTGTTAGTCCGTCGCTTGGGCATGCAACTTAGAACATTACTTTATGAACAAAATGATATTTTTTTGTGCTACCATCTACAATCCGAAGCGATAGGCTAGACTTATTTTAGTCTCACTTGAGGGCACGTTTATATATTAAGTCTATGCATACGCAATAATCCATGCGCCCTATGCACTACGCAGTTAGTGGCGGTTACTGGTAGCAACTATTATTTACTTTGTGCTGGTAGTTAATCTTAAATTGATATTAATATTTATTGAACATTATTCCGATTTCTCGTACGTTTATGTGTTTTCTTTTATAATAATTAATATAATATAGATAATGTGACACGTATGTTGATAATTTTTTAATTATGTTTTCTAGAAACAATTCACTTTCCGTTGACGCCGCGTTATGACCCGCTTGCTGACCACGCTTATCTTTGAGACAATTATTCCGCATTTTAAAAAGAGCTGTATTTTTTTGATGATGTTTGAAGTGTATTCAAGAACATTTGTTTGCAAACAAGTATGTCATTCAAATAATATTCCCGATAATACGTTTTGTTTTTATTTTCATTTTTCGTTGTAGTCGTGACGTATGCGCGTTTCTTTTGTTTTTCTTTAACGCATGCAATTAGATACATATTTTAGGCAACATACGAGCCCAACGAATAGAATTTATTAAATTCTATAAGTTTTTCTTCGGCGGATATCTTCTCTTGACATTTTTTACACAATGGCAGCAATAATCGATGAAAACCTTGGAATCGACGATTTGCTTCTTAGAGTTCACATAGCTTTGATTATTGTACTTTCTCTTCTTTCTGTCTTCTCTTAGCGCCCCACCGTATAATCTTTTTCTACCTCTGGTTGGTCTTGCTTGGTATGAAGATTCAGTTTCAGTATCTTTTTCTTTCGAGATTTCACTGGTACTAGTACTTTCAATTACCGTCTCATTCGGTGTTTGATGGACTTCTGTTAATGTTGTTATCAATTATATAGAATTTTCAGAGCTTTTATCACTAAACATACTATTTTCATTATGACATACGAAATCTGGATCCTGTACAGAATCATCGTTATTCATCATTATGTTTGTTATGTCGGACGAAACCGGTAAATTTTGTGCAGCGTTTTTATCACGATTATTATTAAATTCAGCATCATCAAGAGATTCAGCTAGAATATTAAATAATTCAGTTGTCTCTGGTGACATCGGTCGCAATGGGGAAGATGAACAGTCAGTGTTTGTGATACTTTTTTAAATTTAATCATGTGATTTTGGAGATTGAAGGACAAGACACCCTAGTGATTCGATGCTTCCTTCGGCATTTATTTTGTAACACAGCGCATTGATTGTAGTTAGCTCGTTGTCATTGGATAAAGAAATGTGCATGCATTGTTTTTCCATCACTTGTGTATGCAACTTGCTAGCAAGCGATTGCGACATTCTAGGTGTAAGTGGAGAGTAGGGAGGCGGCTATATACTTTTTTCTCCAATATCCTCAAGAGCATTTTCATTGAAAGCTTTACATTCCCATTCCCGTGCATGTAACATAGGAGGTCTAGGCGTTAAGGGGGAACATGATGGAGGGCTAATGCTTTTTCCACCTGATTCTTTTTCATTGTTAATTGCCAAAGCTTGAAATAAGCACCCTTTCCCAGATAAAATTGGTTCGTCATCACCAACATGCAAAGCTGCAGAAGAAACAAAAATGTTATCATCTGACATATTACTTAATAAAATATTTAAGTTGCAACGAGATTAAAGTAAACTTTTATTATGTATATACCATAACCGGAAATGTAGAGAGCAATATTTTATACATTATAAATAATACTAGCTGTTACCCGCGGCTTCGCCCGCATGGTCACTGGGAAATGAACTATCCATTGCTTTTTGAATTGAAAGAAAACTGAGTTTTATAGATTTGTCAGAGATGCAGCCATTAAAAGGAAACTGAGCAAAATTGATTCGTCAGCCTATTTAAATGTTTTGAAACGCAGCGTATAGGAAAGCATGAAAATAGCCTGTTTATTCCAAAGGAAATGGGATATTTTTTAATTAAAACTGAGCATAATTATCCGTCAGGGATGCAGACTTTGAAAAGAAACTGAGCTAAATTGATTCGTCAGAGATGCAGTTTCTGAATTGAAAAGAAACTGAGCCAAATAAAAGATCCGTCAGAGATGCAGCCTTTTGAGTTGAAAGGAAACTGAGCTTAATAGGTCCGTCAGAGGTGCAGCATTTGGAATTAAAAAGAAACTGAGCTAAATAGAAAATTTTGAATTGAAAAGGAAGATCTGTGAATTCTGATTAATTGATTGTGGAATTTTGGAAAAAAACTAACTGAACACTATTTTAAGACGCTACTGTACACAATGTTATATGTTTTGCCATTCGGGGAAAGAATGTGGAGATTCTGGGCATTTGACACACGCGAACATGCTACATACAGCTGACCATGAGAGAAGCACGGTTTTTCTAAGTTGACCCCACTACCTGTAATGTTTGCCCTTGCGCTTTATTAATTGTCATTGCAAAACTGAGCTTAATAGGGAACTGCAACCTTTTGAATTGAAAAGGAAGATCTGAGGGAATTATAGGGATCCGTGGTATAATAACATTTTCACCTTTTCCTACGCCTGTCAAAATTGTAGCACCGATTATTTTCCATCCAAGATGTGTCACACGCAGCCTTGTCCCGTTACATAACCGAGGAGCATCTAAATTTCGCATTAGCATGACTGGGACGCCTAATTTTAATTGAAGCTTATGTGAGGGCACACCTGACAACTCTAGAGAATTTAGAAACTCTACGGGATATGAAGTGCTCTGTTCTGTGTCCATAACTGTGTCTACTGACAACATAATACTCTGTTATTTCTCCTGCTACTTCGCTTAATATATCTGAATTTATTTTGTTAACGCTCAAATTTTTTGGTGCAAGAATCGCCCTTTCACATAACCATTTATATTCATGCATGTTGTTCGTTAAATCTGAATAAACGCTCGCAATTAATTCGAATGACTCTGTAATAAATTACAAAATCTCTCGTCAATTTAACGCAGCCCTCAGCATCCGTTTCCAACCGCCCATCGCCAATTTTAATAAGTGTCAGCATAGTTTCCAGCATTGATATCATTATACAAATGCACTCATATTCGTAGTTAAACTTAATTTTGTCACCTTGTTCCATAAAATAGACGACTTGAGGCATGCTTTAATTTCATCTGCAGGTGTGCTTTTGAATGACAGGTAAAGTTTGGCGAAAGTCACCAGCCAGTAAAACCACCATTCCTCCCATTACATCGGTATTGCTGCGCAAATCCTGGAGCGTTCGATTTAGTGCTTCTACAGCTTTTTTATGCGACATTTTACTTTCGTCCCACACTAAAAGTTTGCATTGTCGTAGCATTATATACCTCGTGCACAATTTTTAATATTTTATATAACGGAGACGTTCACTTTCTACCTTCACATACATGTCTACCAAAAATTGATGAAATAATTATCTACACAGGGCTAAGAGGTTAAAATCATTTTCTCGCAACATCATATGAAACGCATAAAAATCCATACATGATACTTTTTTGTTCGGAGTAGGCTCCTTTGTGACCGGGTTAATGAGTGGAATTTGAAAATGATAACCCTCTTGTTCTTTGCAATAAATCAATGGGTATTGCAGAGCGTCATAAAACTTGTGTGTATCGGCTACCCGTTGCAACGTATCATCACGTGCTCGCAAGACAATGTCTCGTGAAAATTGATCACCACTAATTACGGCTGCTATTTCGTTTATCAAAGGTGCATTGTAGCGCCTTTCATGCTCTCCTCGAGGGATCCGATCTGCGTGAATGACGACTTTATAATCCTCTTCAGGTAGGTTTTCTAAAGCAGTTTTAAATGTTTTGACTAAAATGTTACGTTCATGCAAGAATCTTTGAATTTTGAACACTGTGTCTCTCTCAATCCCTGGATAAATTGGCAGCGACGGTCTACCTCAATTTCTTCGTCAACCATAAAATATACTTGTAAAATTTATGCTGTTCGTTTCAGGCTGGAAAAAGTGAACCTATTCTATGATAAATTGCCCTTGCACCGTAAATGTAGGCGAAAATCCGTCATTATTATTTCCTGGTCAACTCCGAAGGACGTCATTTGAAAGCATGAGTTATATTTCCGGATCCTGTTTTAAAAGCGCCGTGACTCATTAGCATCATATAAAGAGTTTTCAAAGTTCTTCTGGTTCCCAAGTAACGGAAGAGACACTTTCCACTGGAAACACATGCCTGCGGTCTCATCTTTCCATTTTAAGCGCTGCAAAATCGACACGCCTTGTCCATCAGTCCGATAACAACTAACCTGTGATTTTTATAATCAATCAACGGATCATAATTGAATGCTGCGTCATTAAAACCGACCAATTGTTTCTTTGAAAATTTTGTCGACGTTCAGCTTGGAGCTGTGCATTTGCATCTCTTCGCGCCTGTGTCTGTTCTGGTGTTTCAGATGCCTTATAGTAGATTGACGTTCAGCTTGCTCAATGAGTCTGTGTTGAGTTTCATCAGGTGTTTCGCGGCTCTTAAGGCGGCCTGACGTTCCGCTTGCTCGAATAGCCTTTGCTGACTTTGAGCAGGTGTTTCAGTAGCTCTTAAAGTAGATTGACGCTCTGCCTGTTCAAGACGCCTTTGCTGACTTTGAGCAGGTGTTTCAGTAGCTCTTAAAGTAGATTGACGCTCTGCCTGTTCAAGACGCATTTGCTGACTTTGATCAGGTGTTTCAGTAGCTCTTAAAGTAGCTTGACGCACTGCCTGTTCGAAACGCCTTTGCTGACTTTGAGCAGGTGTTTCAGTAGCTCTTAAAGTAGCGACGCTCTGCCTGTTCAAGACGCCTTCGCTGAATTTGAGAAGGTGTTTCAGAAGCAAAAGTAGCTGCGCTCTCCCTGTTCAAGACGCCTTTGCTGACGTTGAGAAGGTGTCTCAGATGCTCTAAAGCAGCCTGACGCTCTGCTTGTTCTTGCCTTCTCAGTTCAGCATCTTCTAAAGATTTTAGCGATCGAGCTAATCTTTTCGCTTGTCTTTTAGAAGATACTCTTGAAAGGCTGGACTTACGTTTGCGAGGCATTATGAAGTGAAAAAACCTATTTATAAAAAAAAACGTTAAAATACCTAAAAGAATTAAATTTCCTTTAAAATATTTTTTAAGCAAATCAAAATATCTAAAAGGAATAAATATTCCTTTTAAATATTTTTAAAATCAAACAACAAAACCAATTCAAGACACAACACGAATCCGAAAACGATAGCCAAAAAATCGAATCAACAAACCAAATCACAAAACAAACCGTAGAAAACCGAAATCAAAGCAGTAGTCAATATAAATATAACCAACGAAAAAGAAGTAAGTGTATAGGTACCGTATACACTATCTATACTATTAATATTCCTTTGAATATTGTTAAACAACCTAAAACAACGAAAACCAATTCACGATTCTAAATAAATAAAATCCAAAATCAAAGCCAGAGTCTAAATATGTATGAAATACCAACCAAATCAACAAAACCGATCCAAGAAAATACACAAATCCGAAAATGAAAGCCAATATAAATCCATTCAACCTTAACCAAATCACAAACAAATAACAAACAACCGAAATCGAAAGCAGGTAGTCGAATAAGCTACTAAATAGAAACAATTTAAGCGTATAGGTACCGTATACTATAAGTTGACGCGGCTCAACGGCAGGAGTTCAGTACATGTCAAACATTTCGTTACCGCGTTTTAAAACCTAGTAACGACATCTAGCGGAATCAATTTAAACTATGTATACGTTAGTTAATAAGAACTCTCAAAAATATTTTTTTCCTCTAATTTTGCACAATTTTCTTATTGTAATACCGATTCATTCATAACCATATAAGAACTGTATTCATTTCTGTTCAATAAATATTACTAAGGCTTATTAATAGGTTTACTAAGAACTGTTTCTACCATTGTTAAGTAATAGTTAAGGTGAAGCGTGACAGGTGGTGATAGTATTTCTGATCCATACTTATAATCACGCCTATAACCCTTGCAGGTAGGCAGAGCATCAACGGATTACTTAATATCGTCTGCGGGTTATCGCCTATTCTGTGAATTACGATGCACCAAAACGTTTGAAGAAAATCAGCTGGTGAATTTTATGTTTTATCGCTCTCTTCCCGTCCTGCGTGGAAAAATACAGATCCATACATTTTTATCTTAATTTTGGTAAAAGACATAATAATCCAGATATTCTGACCTTCTGTATTCGTCCATCGTACCGTCGTCCGTCTTGTAGAATCACGGTGGCGCCACCTAGCTAAATTTAATTTGCAACATATTCGATTTTCCACTGGAATGATATGTTTTCCGCTGAAAAAAGTAGCCTGTCACTCTACAGCCTCCGAACCATCCCCATACAAATAATCATTCCATGCCGTCGCTCTGTTGCGACGTGAAAGAAGGACAAACTTGCAACATATTCGATTTTCCCATGGAATGAGATGTTTTCCGCGGAAAAAGTAGCCTGTGTCACTCTACAGCCATCGAGCTATCCCCATACAAAAAATCATGCCATGCCGACGCTCTGTTGCGACGTGAAAGAAGGGCAAACAAACAAACAAACACACTTTCGCATTTATAATATTAAGTATGGAAGTATGGATTATACACAGAGCACCTGCTCCAAAGTCATAAATACGAGTATATTATTTAATTTATTCTTGTAATAAGATGGTATTTACGAGTTCATTTGGATCATAAGTAAGCCTATATATAAATTAAAATAAATAATATTAGCTAGTATTAGTAGTAAATAATATCAGTATGGACAGTAACGTTGGTTTCATGGGCTGATTTAATTTGACCCTAATATTACTTTTAGTGTTCTACTTGAAAGCAAGAAAATAATTCAAATTGCGTTTAAGGGGTTATGTTAAGTAGTTAAGGTAATTAATATAAAAATAAGTAATTAACTTTTTTCAATTTCGTGGGACTGTTTTCTGGAGTGCCTTCTATAACATCTGCAAAAATAATCAAAATGCTGTGGTATAGTATAATCTGTTTTGTAAATATTTGTTGGGTTTGTGTACATGAACGAGTAGTTGGTTAGGTAATTTCTTAATTACAAGGATGTGCAATTCAAATTTCAAAAAATTGACATACTCAAACTCAATTTATTTTCAAAATATTAGTTTCAAACCAGAGTCGACTATTTTTTTAGGTTATAAAACAAATTATTTGTGTTTAGGTACCAAGAGATAAATTATTATCTACTTACCATGAGTACTGTCGTCTTTATCTTGATTTTCTGGACTTCGTATCAAGCAGGTACTCACTAGTGATACTCAAACTCAATTTATTTTCAAAATATTAGTTTCGAACCAGAGTCGACTATTTTTTTAGGTTATAAAACAAATTATTTGTGTTAAGGTACCAAGAGATAAATTATTATCTACTTACCATGAGTACTGTCGTCTTTATCTTGATTTTCTGGACTTCGTATCAAGCAGGTACTCACTAGTGATTTTGTTCGAGCACTGATTTGTTTAAACATTTTAAAAGTTGTACGATCGTTAATCAAAGAAAGTCGCACACGCAGCAAGATAATATAATGTTGCCAATTCAATTTTGGTGTGGCCAGTAAAATAAAAAAAGCGGTTATATTCTAGTTTCAACTGTTATTAATGTTGTATTAGGCATTGTGTAAGAATATTGCATAAAAATATTATTGTTATGAAAACTAAGTTTTCATGTTTTTATTTTTATTTGGAAAGCATGAGCAAACTATACAAAAATAGTAAGGCCCTAATTAATTTATTAGGTGCCTATGAGAAGCTTATTATTAAAAGTTCACGATGTTACTTGCGGGATCAACCGATTTTATTCAACTCATAAAAAACAGAAAAGAACTAAGCTGCACTTTAATTTACAGCTCAATTATTAAATTTGACATATAGATGGCACTCAAATGACGCTTTCTATATTCCTATATATAAAAAATTAGCATTCCGACGACTAAGAACAGAGACAAAACAGTGTCACTTGTGGAACCAACCCACTTTGGCTAACTTTAAAATAAACAGAAAAAAACTATGGTACATGGTTCATCATACAGTGACGAATTTTAACGCTTAAAAGAACCATGCCACTTGGTACCTTCAGGACCTAAACATTTCTATTATGCAAACAAGAACCAATGTGAGTTGGTTCCGTTAGGCACCAAAAATTACAATATTGTAGTAACTAAATAGGACCAACCAACTTTGGTTCTTGTTTGCATAATGAAAATACTTAGGTTCTAAAGGTATCAAGTGGTCTTTTTAGCGTTTCAATTTGACACTGAATAGTGAACCATGCGGCATAGTTCTTTTCTGTTTATTTTAAAGTTGACCAGAGTGGGTTGGTTCCACAAGTGACAGTGTCGTATCTCTGTTCTTAGTCGTCGGAAAGCTACAAATTTTTTTGGGAAGATAGAAAGCGTCATTTGAGCGCCATCTATGTACCAAACTCAATTTTACTCAACTGTGGGTTGGTTCCTATTTGCGTAAATGGGTCCACATCCAGACCCGGGTCAATTATTTGTAGGCCATACGTTATTTATTTAGGAACGTTATTATTAAGGCTGTTAAGCAAAGTTTAGATATTGAAGTAGCGCTTCAGCAGTATTTATTAATATATCGTAACACTGAGCATAGTAAACCGTTGCGGACCAAGCTGGATCGCCTGAAACCGTTGCGCGAACAACAGGTACACAAGGCGCAAGAGCGGCAGCGCCGTGCTGCCGGCGGCGCACATCGTGAATTTCAAAAGGGTAACGCAGTGTGGTATCGCTCTTATAGCGGCGAACGAAAGTGGTTGGAAGGTAAGATTGATAAAAGATTAGGTAAAACGGATTATGATGTTCAATCGTTAGATGGCACAGTGGTACACCGACACATTCATCAATTAAAACTTAGGACGAGAAGTAATGGTTCAAGTTCTATCAAAGAAAATTATTCTTCAAAGGGAGTTTGGCTGTCGCAAGGTGTAGTAGGAATGCCAGAGGGGCGAGTGAGGTTTGAGCCGTCAGCGGATTCAGTGACGGTGACGGGAGAGGTAACTGGTATACGTGCTTAATGCGCCGTTACCCTGTTAGAGACCGTAAACAGCCCCCAAGCTACGGCCTTGGTTAGTAGTATAACATACTAACATACATAATGATTTTATGTAGATTAAACAAGACTTAGTTTTATTTTATAGCATTTTACTTTGTTACAAACTTTTGCCTATATACGTTTTTGCTGATATACTTATATTATGTAGAATAGACAAGATTTTATTTTTTATTTTTTAAGATTATGTATTGTAATAAACTTTTGCGTGTTATGTACATACGGTTTTGCTGATATGTATTATTATCATGTAAATTTAGTTAGATAAATTAACTTCATTGTAACTGTTAATTTGGGAGATAGGTGTAATGTATGCAATGTAGGTAAGTCGAATATAACGTCACATACGCCTATATATTGTACGTCGAGTTAATCGGTAGTCCAGTTTACCAATTAAAGGGTTATACGCCATATCAATGTTTTTTTATTCTACAACCTTTATATAATATCAATATAAAAAAAAACTATTTCAATGATTTTACGTTTATAAAAGGTAAATTAATGACCATTGTATTGACTAAGCGCGGTTTTGTGTTTGTATGTGCAGGCTTAGTCCAGCTTTCGTACGACTTTTAGCTGATATCTATTTTCGGTTCTATTTGCGGCTCGCGTGGTCGAGATAAAATCCAATGAATTATAGTCATGCTTACATAGCTAATTTAAAACACTGAGTTGAATCATTTCATTCAACCGAGTTTTTAGAACTGACCGCAGGAGCAGAAGCAGTCAGCTAGCCTAGAAAGGCTAGGTGACTTCTTGCAATCAGGTGCAAATGAATTGCAAACAAGTCGTCACTCTCTCTAGTCGCTTACTTTGGATTAGGACCTACACTTTGTTTTTTTTATATAGGATTAGGGTGACAAACGAGCACACAGTCCACCTGATGGTAAGTGGTTGCTGTGGCCCATAGACAGCTACATCTATCTTCGATTACGAATCAAAATGCAGATGCGTTGTCACCCGTGAGGACTAAGATGGAATGCCTCGTTTCCAGTAAAAAGGGTCTGTGGTTCTCTACACTCACCATACGAAACACAGCGGCATTAAGCTGCTATTTCACGCTGATATTCTGTGAGAGCGTGGTCCTTCCCCTGTCGAGCCGACCCATTCGTGCTACAACTATACAATTAATATAGCTGCAGCATGGCTCTACAACGTAATAGGGTTACCGGAGAGGAGAAACTTTCTTCCCTATCGATTGTCGGTACATCGAGCGTCAGTTAGAATAATATAATTGCTTATTACTATAACGTTTGCAATATGTATAGTCTAGAAAGCTGTTGCATTTATTTACGAACACATAGTAAAAGACGATCGCTGTAGTCACCTCAGTTAAACTCCTCCTTGTCTACCAGTTACTTTTCTCGGTGTCATATTAATTCTATTTTTCGAAATTTTAAAAATATTGGTCTTGAACCAAATAGCAATAAATGTGAAATATTTTTTTTTCCAATAATTTATCTACTTCTCACAGAGACACTTTAATTCAAAATTTCAATCATATTTCTCCAGGAATAAAAATTGTCAGTACGGAATCACGATTTGTCAGCCCCATCAGTGCCCCTGTGGTAGCAGCGTCGACAAGTTTGGGCTCCACGGACTTTCTTGTAAGAAAAGTGTTGGTAGGTTTTCACGGCACGGTTCTTTGAACGATGTGATCCGAAGGGCTCTTGTCTCTATAAATGTTCCCTCGGTTTTAAAGCCTTGTGGAATATTTAGAGACGATGGCAGAAGACCCGACGGTATGACATTGGTCTCTTTGGAGAGAGGTAAAGCCCTAGTGTGGGATGCTACTTGCGTAGACACTTTGGCGGCCTCTCATCTCAGGGGTACCTCGTTTAGAGCCGGAGCGGCATCACAGGCAGCTGAACTGAGTAAGTGGCGCAAATATGAGTCTCTGAGAGATGACTACATATTTGTGCCATTTGCTATAGAGACTATCGGTCCGTGGGGTCCACGTTTGGTGAAGTTCTTAAAGGAACTCAATCCGCGGCTGGTCGTTGCTACTGGTGATAAGAGGGCTGGCTCTTTTCTCGCTCAAAGGCTAAGAATGAGATAAGGCCATTCAGCGGTGAAAATCAGCCAGCGTTCTTGGCACGATACCACGTGGAGTAGGACTGTTTGATAATTAAATAACTAGTTTTAGTTTTTTTTTAATTATAGTTTTTAATATTTTATATGTTAAAAAATTCTATTTGTGAAAATTTTATAATATTACGTCAATATTTATATAGGATAAGAAATCAATTATCAAAAAAATTGTGGCAGTTCCATAAAATAATTTCTTAAAGCGGTGATTCAACTTTTAATCAAAAGTGAAATAAATGGGTAACAATAAATTTAAATACTTATAATAAAGTGAATAGCCAAACGACTGCTTTGTTGGTCTAGTGTTCGTCAATGCGGTTGCTGATCGTGAGGTTCAGAGTTCGATGCCCGGGTCGGCCGAAAATCAGTTATTGGGTTTTCTGATCTGAAATTCTCAATAGCAGCCCAGAGTCAGGAAGTTTGCGGTGTTTGGTGGTGCCTCGGAAAGCATGTAAAGCCATTGGTACCTGCGCCTGATCTCACCGGTCGTGTCGGTTTACTGTCCCATTGGGCTATAAGAGTGAGGGAATAGAGAATGCACCTGTGCTTACACACTTATACACGGGCACTATAATCCTGTCGGTTCATATGAAGAGTCTCCATGCAGACTAGCCACCGTGACCGAAATTCAGTTTGGAAGGCCATTATTAGCCTACGGAATCAGTAAGCTAAAGTAACAAAGGATCGGCCATATACGATGAAAACGTTATAATTCTTTTAATATTTTTATTTAAAGAAAAAACGTCACCTCCACAATAGGATTTTCTCCTGTATCGTCGTATCGGGGCAGTTAACATAAATACATTTCACAAGGACAAACATCCAGAACCGGAAGAATTATTTGTAGGCCATACAAATACTTGTTCCGTGCGGGATTCGAACTCACGTCCCTTAGCGCTACAACTCATTGCTAAGCCACTGCGCTACGTAGCCGTCAACTATCTGAAGTTAACTGAAAAATTACTCACAGAAACGTTTACAATTCACGTTTAATAGCAGCGTAAAATAGCAGCTGCCGTTTCGTGTGGCGAATGTACAGAACCGGAGACCCTTTCTACTGGAAACGAGGCATTCCATCTTAGTCCTCACGGGTGACAAGCATCTTCATTTTGATTCTTAATAGATGTCTATGGCCCACAGCATCCACTTACCATCAGGCAGACAATGTGTTCGTTTGTCACCCTCATTATATAAAAAAAGTAAGGTTGGAAATGTCGTGGAAATTAATATTTCAACGTTTGTGAATTACTGGGGTCCATATGATATCGCTAACCTTTGTCGTCTGCAAACTCTTTCTATATCGTTTGAATAAATGAGGCGTTAAGCAGTCATGAATAATTTAACCCTGTTATGTTACGATATCCCTATTTAATATTGTGATCGTTCACGGCGACAGAATGAAAACGCTCGTCTTTATCGTAAAGTTGGTATAGCAATATAAAATATAATATCATATGTATAATAAAGAGATATAAATCGCAAAACAAAGAGAAAGAGAATATAAGAGAGTTACTAAAACAGGCCCTATATGTAGATGTAATATGAGATGTGTAAGTGAACAGAATTTTTGTCTGTTCTCTGCGTTTGTGCACGTTATTTTTATAGAATATGGGTGACAAACGAGCACACAGTCCATCTGATGGCAGGTAAATGGATGTCGTGGCCCATAGACTTCGATTAAGAATCAAAAAGTCAGATGTGACGTCCCTCCTGAGGACTAAATGGAAAGCCTCGTTTTCAGTAGAAAGGGTATCTGGTTCTCTACACACTCATCATACGGAACACAGCAGCATTGATTTTTTTTATTTTACGCTGGTATTTTTTGAGAGCGTGGTCCTATTCCGGTCGAGACGACCCATTTGTGCTACAACCATAACATAGCTGCAGAGTGGCTGTGGAACTTAAAAATTTCTTTATCTCCGGTCCCCATACAGGAAAAACGTAAACTTAATATGAATAGTCATAGATTACATTATATTACTGATAGATTGAGATAAGTTATGACGAACATTAAGCGACGAACATTGAGTTGAAATAGATTGAAAATCAAAGTTTAAAAAAGTAGGTTTCTAACTGGTTTTTCGGATACAGGGGTTTTTTTCTGAAACTTTGGTAAAAATATAAATGAAAAAAAAATTAATAAGTATTGTGTATTTATTAAGTATTATGTACAATGCAAATTATAAAAAAAAATTATAGCAGAAATTCAAATAACCTCACAGGTTACATGCCCGATGAAGCATTCCATGGGCATTCGTGCTAGAGCTGTCTTGAACTATTATCGCACTTCCGTTGTGTGTAAGAATATTTGGAGCATTTTAAAAATATTAATGTTACGAGAAAATATTTTTATTCATTAATTATAATATAATAACAGTGTGGTAGTGGCGTAAGAGAACCCAACAACCCATTTCATTCGGTGGGTGTCGGAAGAGAAGAATTTTGTTTCGACGTGGTAGAGCCACACTGCAGATAAATTATGGTAGCAGCACGAGTATCTTATTAAACGTTTCGTTTTCCTTACGAGCCGTTCTGCAGTGCAGAAAGTGTGCGAAAAACTGTTTGGGAACTAAAATACTGATTTAACGACATACGAACGACTAAGAGTTGTTTCATTTTTAGTTGTCTTGAGTTGCCGGGTTACGTTGAGTTTTTAATAAAAACTGTTTTTACATGCACTTCGGATATAATAAAACGGGTTGTGATAACAACGAAAAATTTCTTGAATATAGTAATCGAATTATAGAAAGCAAGCATTAGTTTTCAAGGGTGACAACGCATCTACATTTTGATTGTTAATTGCATGATGCATATGTCTATGGGCCACAGCATCCACCATCTACCACCATCTGCACCATCAGGAAGATTGTTTGCTCACTTGTGCAGAAAAATCTCATGATTTCAAGTAAATGGCAGTGTAACCATCTCGTTTAAACTAAACGTAATATATTCAGACTGAGGACAGGCAGCAATGTCAAAAGTGCAAGACATCTGGTGCCGCGTTCGTCAATGCACCTACCAAATGTGACGATTAAGAGGAATGGTGCCTACAATCAAGCTGATATAACAATTAATTGGGTATAAGGGCAAATATGTTTGGGGATGAGTCGCTCGCGTCCGTAGGCTTCGACCACCTAACCTAGGCCCACCTACACGTGTCCCCAGGTGGTGCTAAACGAGCGACAAAGCCGAAAAGATTAGACTCGGCTCCTCGCCGTATGGTAGCGGCGTAAAATCTACCACCCTTAGTCGCACCATGAGCCAACAAATAAAAAATGGCCCTGAGTTCCTGGCGCCTTTAATGGGGCAGGGGTGAAGAATCTCCGGAGTAAAACCGGCGACGAGGTTCGCCACCCGTCACGTTCTGTCTCCCGGAGGGCGAAAGTGGATTGCGGAGGCCCGTCTGGCTACGCTGAATGTATGTGGAGCAATGAATGATAAGATGGATGAAGTATGCGAAATGATGAATGATAGAGGAATAGATGTCTTATGTGTAAATGAGATGAAACGAAAGGAAAAGGATGCCACTGCACATGGCATGTATACCGCTTACTGGTCTGGTGTAGACGAGACCGAGCGGGCATGCCAGGGAGTCGGTGTCATCCCAAGGCTGCTATGGATACGAATGAAAGTGGGCTTAAAGAAGTTGTTTGTGCTAGGGGTGTACGCCCCAGACATGTCTAAGCCCACTTATATCAAAACAGTTTTGGGACATGGTAAGAGATGGTGTTGAGGAAATGTAAGAGAAATGAAAATATTATTATGTTAGGAGATTTTAATGGAAGGGTTGGGGTGAAGAGGTCTGGTTATGAAAGGATATTAGGAACGTTTGGCGATGAAAGTGTAAATGAGAATGGTAAAGACATCCTCGCCGTATGTGTGAAAAAGAATCTTATTGTGACGAACACTTTCTTTCGCCATAAAAGGATTCACATGTATACATGGGAAGAGGTGATGATAGAAGCATGATAGATTTCATAATTGTGGATGAAAGAATGCGGAGCGCAGTGGTAGATACAAGGGTTTACCGGGGTCCAACGTTGGGACGGATCATTACTTGGTCTTATGTCAGATTAATGGTCTATTCAAGCGTTGGCGGCATCGGACATCTGTGTCTACCACTGCGTTACAGCGTATAAGAATAGAGAGGTTACAAGATGAAGATGTGAAAGAGAAGTATAAATGTAGACTGAGAGAGAATATTAGTGGTTTGAATGAAATATGTATGAATGATTTAGACCTGAAGACTGTATGGAATAATGTTAAGAAAGTTTTAGTGGATGCAGCCACCGAAGTATGTGGTGTAAGTAAGAGAACGAATGAAAGGAAAAATAATACGTTGTGGTGGGATGATGAGGTACGGATGGAAGTTGAAGCAAAGAAGAGAGCATGGCTAGATTTACTGGCAGCAAAGCTGGTAATTCTGGCGGTATGAATGATGAGATTGAAAGAAAAAGGCAGACTTTAGACTTATAAATAAGAGTAAAGAAGTTGTTGAAAGGAAAAAGCAAGAAGAACGGATAAGAATGATAGAAGGATATCTGATAACTTCCAGGCAAATATTAAAATGTTCTGGAAACTCGTAAGAACTGCCAGGAAATTCAAACAGCCTAGAATGAATGCTATACGAGACGAGAATGGCTGTATGTGAATGATGAAGCTTCAGTTTAAAGAGATGGAAGGAATACTTTGAAAGCGTGTTTATGAGTGAAGAGTCGTCTGAATTAAGTGAAATAGAAATTTCGAAAAGAAGGAGAGAGGTAGGAGATAAGTGTAGATGAAGTAATGAAAGCAATGAAAAGCATGAAAGCAGGTAAGGCAGGCGGATATGATGAGTATCACTCGAAATGCTAAGGGCTGGAGAGAGGTGGTGGCGAGCCTGCTGTACCTTGTTTAATTTATGTTGGGAACTGAAGCGGGTACCGGAAGACTGGTGCAAAGCCGTTATAGTCCCAATATATAAGGGAAAAGGTCACAGCAGGACTGTAAAACTACTAATGGTATCAGCTTGCTTAGCATTGTGGGTAAACTATGCTAAGGTGTTAATTGAAAGAGTTATGGAAGAAACTGATGGAAAAATTTGGGATGTGCAAGCTGGATTTAGAAAGGGATGGGGTGTACGGATCAAGTCTTTTCCATGCGCATGATTGGAGAAGTTTTGGCCAAAAACCAGAAAGTTTTTGTGCGTTCATGGACTTGGAAAGGCTTATGACAGAGTGGACAGGAATATGTTATGGCAAACACTGAACTCATTTGGTTTGAGCGCTGGTTTGATACAGGCATTAAGGTCTCTTTATAGGGACTCTAGTGCTTGTGTCAGGATCAACAGGGTCTACTCGGACTGGTTTGGCATCAAAAGGTGTCAGACAGGGCTGTGTAGCTTCCCGTGGCTGTTTAACCTATTTATGGACAGTTGTTTGCAAACTTTGAAAGTTGAAGAATGTGGGTTGAGAATGGGTGAGTTAACCGTCAAATGCCTTTTGTACGCCGATGATCAAGTCATATTTGCATCGTCGGCGGCCGAGTTGCAAATGGTTACTTTAATGAACTGGTCATTAAAAGGGGTATGAAAGTGAACGCAAGTAAAACGAAAGTGATGGTTTTGAAAGAGAAGAAAGTAAAACGTTATGTGAAATAAGAATAGAAGAGTTGATTGAGCAAGTGGATGAGTTTGTATATTTGGGATGTTTATTTAGCAGGGATGGTAGATATGATAAGGATATAGAACGACGAGTGAACGCAGGAAATAGAGTGAATGGGGCTCTACACGCTATTGTGAGGAGTCAAAATGTGTCAAAAAGGCACGTTTGGCAATTCATAATGCTATGTTAGTCCCTACTTTAATGTATGGTAGTGAAAGTTGGGTGTGGCAGAAGAAGCATGAGTAGAATAAATGCTGTAGAAATGCGGTCATTAAGGTATGCTAGGGCTGAATCTGAATGACAGGGTGAGAAATAGTGTGATAAGAGAAAGTGTGGTTTGCAAGATGACGTTGTGACCAGGATTAAGAAAGGAATGCTTCGGTGGTTTGGTCATGTAGAAAGAATGAACGAAGAAGAGTGACAAAGCAAATTTATGCTGCAGAAGTGAACGGCAGAGTCGGAAAGGACGCCCTAGACGAAGGTTTATCGACCAAATTGGCGATATATTAAAATGGGCCAGATTAGGGTACCCTAACCGGACGTGCGTGTATGCGTAGATATATGGATGTAAAGGGAGAGAGAGAGGTGTGCCAGCATCGTGCCAAATGGAAGTCGTAGTCTCTGCCTACCCCTCTGGGTGACAGGCGTGAGTGTTTATGTATGTGTATGTTAACTTCTTCTACAAATATCAAAACCATCGTACTGAAATCGGAATGGTTCTGATGAATGAATACCTCAGCATTTATATCTACATTTCTGGCGACATACTACGTAATATGTTCAGGTAATAATTTCTTATATTAACAAGAATACTACACATTGAACAAATTTAATTTTAATAGTGTAGTCCAGACCGAATTCCGGTCACGGTGACTATTCTCAATAGGGACTAGCCAGGACAGGATTATAGTGGCCAAGTATATATATGCGTAAACACAAGTCCACTTTGTACTCTCCTACTCTCATAGTCTGATGGGACGGTAGTCCGACACGACTGGAGAGAAATGAGGCGCAGGACAGCTTTGTGATTTAGATGCACTATGTGATTCGTTACCCTTATACATAGTGTATTAGCACAAGATTAACAAACGAGCACAAGGGTAACAACAGAGGGTAACTTTACCTATAGAATGAAGTAGTTTATTACAAAGCATTTTTACTCAAAAAAAAAAAACATAACATTTATTTGCTATAATATTAAACATTTATCTTGTAGCAGTGGAAGGAAAGGAGATCTCCCGCCGGTCAAGTGTTTTGCCCGAGGGCAGTAACGCTCAAGTGGTAGTTTGGAGCTATTGTATATATACTGTTTTTAATTCGGAACTTTAATAGCGATTTAGGCTTCGATGTATTTCGCTTGTGGCGCGACGATAGCGCCGCCAAAATCTTATATTTTATGCCTCAATTTTGGTTGAAAATGATGATATTAAATAAATCATTTGCCGTGATTTTTTTATATTTCATTTCATTTAAAGTTTCTCTTCTTCCGCGTGTGAACTGCACACACGTTTTTTACACAATAATTATTTTATTATTTTAAAACCCATTTCTGTCCCTTGACCAATCACCATACTCAATATTATACGCGAAATCTATTGCAAGATCAGAAAGTAAGTAGGTATTATGTAATCTTTTGACGTCTACTGTTATCTGTAAACATATTTTATAATCATACTAGCGATTCGCCTCGGTTTCATACGGGTGATTTCTGGATCTCGACGACAGCACCACCTACCGGATCTAATTTTAAATCAAAACCATTCTCAAATCAATTTAATCACACATACAAAATTTCATCTAAATCGGTCCAGCCGCTTAGGAGGAGTCCAGTAACACACGTACAGAATAATTATTAAGATAAAGATTATATACTTAAAGATTTTTTGTGATATTTTGTATGACATAGAAAATAATTTGTGTATGTCCTTATGTGCTCATAAATAAAAGAAGACCTGTAACCATTCACAAAAAAAGGGGTAAGAAATAGAAGTAGTCCATAAAGCTTTTGTTTTGACATTTTACAAGGAGAATGACCAAAAGTGGTACCAAGAAGTCTCGCGCATCAACACCAAAATTTTATAGTAATTAGTTTCATAATTTTTTAGGACATTACGCGTCGGGGGATTTGATTTTTGAACAGGGAATTTACTTTTAAGTTTATAAGTATGGATATTGAGTATAGTCAATTTTATTTGACATTTGGCTAGGGAAGGCTCAGTCCATGCTCTATGTCTGTGGTTTTACTCCCTATTTATATGACGTTTATAGTAGGCATGTCGATTCACTTAAAAAATAATCGATCTCCGATTCGATTCAAACGTACTAGAATCGATTTTCGATTTAACCGAGTATTAAAAGATCGATTTTCGATTAATCACGACTTTTTCTAACATGCCTAATATAGACACAGAACATTATTGATGATAATTTACTAAATGATTAGATAGAAATATCATTAAATTAACAAACATAACATCACGCCTGTATTTCCCCGAAGGAGTAGGCAGAGGTGTGTAGTACTCCTACTAGTCATTATCATTAAATTAATAAACATAACATCACGCCTGTATTTACCCGAAGGAGTAGGCAGAGGTGTGTAGTACTCCCACTAGTCTTCAGTTATGTTATACCTTATGCCATAGAGTTGAGCCTTATGCCATACACCGGGCACAAATCCAGACTCCGTGGTACTACTGGGCATTTCAATAGTGTAAACTGCAACGTACACTCATCGATAAATCGGTTTCAATCTAATCACTCACTATTAATATGCCAATTCGAACCACTTTAACATAACAAAATCCACTTCAAGCCATTATTTAAGCAATCATACAGGAACAGCAATCAGCCGGTCAAGTTCCCGCCAAAACTCCTTTGATAGATAAAGTAAATTCACAGCACAGATAAGGTTAAACGCTGAAATTCACGGGTTAGATTAAAAATAACAATAAGTAACGACGTCTTTGGATGCGTTCATAAATATTTATTTTATGTGTTCAAATTATCCACCAAGAACGTCCGGTTGTTTTTGCGTCCGGCTACAGCAAAAAAAATAAAAACTAATATAATGCAGCCAGTTTAGGTACTTTATCGCTAGTTCTTGAATCAGTACGATTCGCAAGGTTTTTGGATCGATTCATCGAATCGATGTAGCGTCCCACATCGATCTGAAAATCGATTATAGTACCCTAAATAATCGGCTTTTCGATTAATCGATTTCAGATCGACATGCCTAGCTTATAGTTTAGTTTATACTTTATAGTAACTGATATTTGTACTGACGCATTAACTAATTTACGTTTGCGCTAGGAAATACGACCGTCTGTGTTTTTGAGAGTTGAGATTAGTTAATTATTGAATTGTATGTTGAGAAGTAGAACTTGTTTGTATTTTGTGAACTTTTTTTCTGTGTATTTAATTGTGCAAATATGTCGAGTCGTGGGGTCGACCAATTGATACCATCAGTCACCCGGCAAAACCAACGATGTATCAATTGTTCATTTTTGATACCCAGAAACCTACCTACACACTAATTAGAACAAGCGTCTATTCCAATGATTAACTTGTTACAGTCGTGGATAACTCGTACTCAGGTAAGCAGATCTTGTTTTACTCTTTGAATACCTATATACCTAAGAATGTCTTATCTAAATGTCATCTTACAAAACATTTTTATAGAATCAAAGAAATATTTATTTTAGACTCGCACAGGAAGTAACAAATAAATAACAAAAAACAAACCTGTTTGAGGTCAAAAAAGGCTTTACTCTTGATGACCTATAGGTGTAACTATTGTGAATATGTTACAGAAGATAGATAACGCCACAAAGGGTTAAAACACACTTTTTCATACATGGTTTTTATTGCAGTTGTCTTCAGAATGTGTGCTTTGTACAGTGTTTGACACTGCTTCAAGATCGAGTAAACACAATCAGTGAAGGATTGCCTATTTTTGGTTATAGAAAATTATGTTTTTCTTGTGGCAATTCTATTCTACGTGCAACTAGAACATATCCTGTAAGACAAGATCGACAAGAGAGAAAGATTTTAGTTAGACATGTTCCACTGCATCTGGTAAATATTTTTATTTATGTTGCAATATAAAAAAAAATCTAATTCTTTTTAATGTTCTACTTTTCTCCAATCTTCTATAGTTGATAGTGATAATACTATTATTAGATTATGTCTCGATGATATTTATTACTATTACATTACAATAATGTATTAAAACTATTTCAGTGCAATACTGACTTCCTTAACTAAGTGTTTACATGACTAGGATGAGTTCTATAATGAATCTTATTCTAAATGCAAGGGCTTTTATAGGATGGTCAAAACAAGTCTGTTGACTGAAAGTATGATGCCTTGGTTTGACCAGCAATAACAATTATACAGTGGAGTCAGCGTCTTCTGTAACGTTACACTTCATAACATGTTTTCAGTAATCTAATATCAAAAGGTTAGTCAGGACGATTTGGGATCAACAGGTATTTCCAGACTGCATAACTAGGTATTAGATAATATTATCTATTTTGACACAATACTTACTGCCCGATCATTATCATGTATTCCTAACAGTTACATCATATTACAGTACATACTTTTATCAAGTTTATAGCCCATTGTGAAATGTTTTGTATTACATGTTTAATCATGTTATTTTTTTAGAGCTCAAGATTCGAAAGTGTATGTGCTGCTTGCTGGAGATCAGCTACAAGAGAAGTGCAACGTCGTGATCAGCACGACTTCAATCGTCTGTCAGACGCTATTTTGCCAGATGCTGGATCCAGTGGGGATCTCAATATTTAGGCTAGATCTTATTATGCGGAACACATCCGTCGGACTGGTATTTATTCAGTTGAAGTGATATTCAGTTGAGATGAGCTTAATAATTACCTCTTAAGAGGTAGGATTAAATCTAGACATGTCAACAGTCGTACTTATCACACGTATTTATTGATTAGCAGAGATGATGCTGTGGCCAAGACATTAGAAACCATAGTAGGCTATTGCTGCAGCTGTTTCGTCGGTAAGCGAATAGTGGGCTGCTGTGCTCATATAATGAAAATAGTGTGGTATTTGATCTGGGGACGGTGTAATGACGTAAGTGCGCTGGCAACGGCTTTAGATGATTTTTCTCAAGAGTGTGATGAATGATTTAAATAAATGTATTTTAAATAAATATTTTTGACTTTTAATCGCTACTAAAAACCTAAAACCTATTATTAAAAATGGACTTGTTTGTTTTATTTTTCTATCACTTACCTAATCCATTCACGACAACAACATGACCATGAGCAATAGTGTCTGCCATGAATAGTATCTTAAGATTATTAAAGGGTTATTGACAAGACTAGACTCAACGAGCGTTTTTTTTTTGGTCTGACTGGTCACCCTTATGATAATGTTTTATTGGTATTAGTGTGTAGTGTGATCACAGTGGCGTCCAATGATATATTACCCTTAGATACGTTACCCGCTCACAGTATTGGCAATATGTATAAAGGTCGTCCAAATCTCCGAGTTTCAGTCACGCATCCTGCGACGCGGCTATATGTTGCTATAACTCGTAATTCTAACTAATATTAGTGGATTACGCTGTTTTTAGAGCCATAATGTTCGTCCATATTTAATGTGTCTATTTAAAATAGGTCGTTGGTAGCGTCGAAAAATAAAACGTAGTTTTTAGGTTATTTTCGTTTTTATAAAATAACTCCATAACCCGGGTTTTGTTTTAAAAAATAACTTTTGTAGGAGTTAATATGATCAGTGTAGTCTATAAAAAACAAAGTTTGATTTTGATGCAACATGGTACGGGATTCCATACATTAATGGGCATTCTCCTTTTTAGATTCCAGTTCTACGTGTATATTACGAGAATCGAAAATTCGGCGAAAATAACCTAAAAACTACGTTTTATTTTTCGACGCTACCAACGACCTATTTTAAATAGACACATTAAATATGGACGAACATTATGGCTCTAAAAACAGCGTAATCCACTAATATTAGTTAGAATTACGAGTTATAGCAACATATAGCCGCGTCGCAGGATGCGTGACTGAAACTCGGAGATTTGGACGACCTTTATACATATTGCCAATACTGTGAGCGGGTAACGTATCTAAGGGTAATATATCATTGGACGCCACTGTGATCACACTACACACTAATACCAATAAAACATTATCATAAGGGTGACCAGTCAGACCAAAAAAAAAACGCTCGTTGAGTCTAGTCTTGTCAATAACCCTTTAATAATCTTAAGATACTATTCATGACAGACACTATTGCTCATGGTCATGTTGTTGTCGTGAATGGATTAGGTAAGTGATAGAAAAATAAAACAAACAAGTCCATTTTTAATAATAGGTTTTAGGTTTTTAGTAGCGATTAAAAGTCAAAAATATTTATTTAAAATACATTTATTTAAATCATTCATCACACACTTGAAAAATCATCTAAAGCCGTTGCCAGCGCACTTACGTCATTACACCGTCCCCAGATCAAATACCACACTATTTTCATTATATGAGCACAGCAGCCCACTATTCGCTTACCGACGAAACAGCTGCAGCAATAGCCTACTATGGTTTCTAATGTCTTGTACAGCATCATCTCTGCTAATCAGTAAATACGTGTGATAAGTACGACTGTTGACATGTCTAGATTTAATCCTACCTCTTAAGAGGTAATTATTAAGCTCATCTCAACTGAATATCACTTCAACTGAATAAATACCAGTCCGACGGATGTGTTCCGCATAATAAGATCTAGCCTAAATATTGAGATCCCCACTGGATCCAGCATCTGGCAAAATAGCGTCTGACAGACCAGGGCGATTGAAGTCGTGCTGATCACGACGTTGCACTTCTCTTGTAGCTGATCTCCAGCAAGCAGCACATACATTTTCGAATCTTGAGCTCTAAAAAAATAACATGATTAAACATGTAATACAAAACATTTCACAATGGGCTATAAACTTGATAAAAGTATGTACTGTAATATGATGTAACTGTTAGGAATACATGATAATGATCGGGCAGTAAGTATTGTGTCAAAATAGATAATATTATCTAATACCTAGTTATGCAGTCTGGAAATACCTGTTGATCCCAAATCGTCCTGACTAACCTTTTGATATTAGATTACTGAAAACATGTTATGAAGTGTAACGTTACAGAAGATACTGACTCCACTGTAAATTGTTATTGCTGGTCAAACCAAGGCATCATACTTTCAGTCAACAGACTTGTTTGACCATCCTATAAAGCCCTTGCATTTAGAATAAGATTCATTATAGAACTCATCCTAGTCATGTAAACACTTACTCGTAGTTAAGGAAGTCAGTATTGCTGAAATAGTTTTAATACATTATTGTAATGTAATAGTAATAAATATCATCGGACATAATCTAATAATAGTATTATCACTGTCAACTATAGAAGATTGGAGAAAAGTGGAACATTAAAAGAATTAGATTTTTTTTATATTGCAACATAAATAAAAATATTTACCAGATGCAGTGGAACATGTCTAACTAAAATCTTTCTCTTGTCGATCTTGTCTTGGGATATGTTCTAGTTGCACGTAGAATAGAATTGCCACAAGAAAACATAATTTCTATAACCAAAATGGCAATCCTTCACTGATTGTGTTTGCTCGATCTTGAAGCAGTGTCAAACACTGTACAAAGCACATTCTGAAGACAACTGCAATAAAAACCATGTATGAAAAGTGTGTTTTAACCCTTTGTGGCGTTATCTATCTTCTGTAACATATTCACAATAGTTACACCTATAGGTCATCAAGAGTAAAACCTTTTTGACCTCAAACAGGTTTGTTTTTGTTATTTATTTGTTACTTGCTGTGAGTCTAAAATAAATATTTCTTTGATTCAATAAAAATGTTTTGTAAGATGACATTTAGATAAGACATTCTTAGGTATATAGGTATTCAAAGAGTAAAACAAGATCTGCTTACCTGAGTACGAGTTATCCACGACTGTAACAAGTTAATCATTGGAATAGACGCTTGTTCTAATTAGTGTGTAGGTAGGTTTCTGGGTATCAAAAATGAACAATTGATACATCGTTGGTTTTGCCGGGTGACTCATGGTATCAATTGGTCGACCCGACTCGACATATTTGCACAATTAAATACACAGAAAAAAAGTTCACAAAATACAAACAAGTTCTACTTCTCAACATACAATTCAATAATTAACTAATCTCAACTCTCAAAAACACAGACGGTCGTATTTCCTAGCGCAAACGTAAATTAGTTAATGCGTCAGTACAAATATCAGTTACTATAAAGTATAAACTAAACTATAAGCTAGGCATGTCGATCTGAAATCGATTAATCGAAAAGCCGATTATTTAGGGTACTATAATCGATTTTCAGATCGATGTGGGACGCTACATCGATTCGATGAATCGATCCAAAAACCTTGCGAATCGTACTGATTCAAGAACTAGCGATAAAGTACCTAAACTGGCTGCATTATATTAGTTTTTTTTTTTTTTTGCTGTAGCCGGACGCAAAAACAACCGGACGTTCTTGGTGGATAATTTGAACATAAAATAAATATTTATGAACGCATCCAAGGACGTCGTTACTTATTATTATTTTAATCTAACCCGTAATTTCAGCGTTTAACCTTATCTGTGCTGTGAATTTACTTTATCTATCAAAGGAGTTTTGGCGGGAACTTGACCGGCTGATTGCTGTTCCTGTATGATTGCTTAAATAATGGCTTGAAGTGGATTTTGTTATGTTAAAGTGGTTCGAATTGGCATATTAATAGTGAGTGATTAGATTGAAACCGATTTATCGATGAGTGTACGTTGCAGTTTACACTATTGAAATGCCCAGTAGTACCACGGAGTCCGGATTTGTGCCCGGTGTATGGCATAAGGCTCAACTCTATGGCATAAGGTACAGTATAACATAACTGAAGACTAGTGGAGTACTACACCTCTGCCTACTCCTTCGGGAAATACAGGCGTGATGTTATGTTTATTAATTTAATGATAATGACTAGTAGGAGTACTACATACCTCTGCCTACTCCTTCGTAAATACAGGCGTGATGTTATGTTTGTTAATTTAATGATATTTCTATCTAATCATTTAGTAAATTATCATCAATAATGTTCTGTGTCTATATTAGGCATGTTAGAAAAGTCGTGATTAATCGAAAATCGATCTTTAATACTCGGTTAAATCAATCGATTCTAGTACGTTTGAATCGAATCGGAGATCGATTATTTTTAAGTGAATCGACATGCCTACTATAAACGTCATATAAATGGGAGTAAAACCACAGACATAGAGCATGGACTGAGCCTTCCTAGCCAAATGTCAAATAAAATTGACTATACTCAATATCCATACTATAAACTTAAAGTAGATTCCCTGTTCAAAATCAAATCCCCGACGCGTAATGTCCTAAAAATTATGAAACTAATTACTATAAATTTTGGTGTTGATGCGCGAGACTTCTTGGTACCACTTTGGTCATTCTCCTTTGGATACTAATTATAACTTTTTATAACTTACTAATAGTAATCAAATAAAAAACTTCTTGATAGATGTTGTGTGAAGTCGTGGTTGTTTTAAAGTTTTGTCAATAATTTTAAATAAAATTGATAAATAAGATTATTATTATTATTAATTTAATATCATCAAATGGTAAATAATAATTTTAAATATTATTACGAGTATATTCCCTAAATACACAATATATTTCTATTTCTTTCGCCCTTTATAAAGTTGCAAGAATATGTTCGACACTCCAAATACTCTTTTTTTTATAGGTTAAGGATGACAAACGAGCACACACACAGTCCACCTGATGGTAAGTGGTTGTTGCGGCCCATAAACATCTACATCTATCCTCGATAACGAATCAAAATGCAGATGCGTTGTCACCCGGGACGACTAAGATGGAATACCTCGTTTTCAGTAAAAAGGGTCTCCGGTTCTCTACACTCACTATACGAAACACAGAAGCGTTAAGTTGCTATATTACGTTTGTATTCTGTGAGAACGTGGTCCTTCCCCGGTCGAGCCGACCCATTCGTGCTACAACTATATTACTAATATAGTTGCAGCATGGCTTAAACACGTAAACTCTCTATCTCTAACTCCATCGCTACATGCGCAATTTTAATATGTCGATAAGTGACAGAGTGCTTAAGACTTTAACGACATCTTAACTTTGAGTAGCGTTTGAGTATATGGGCAATAGTCGAATAATTTTGTTTTGAGTGTCTGTTTTCAATCCATTCGACTTAAAGGTAAACACACATTTGTCAGCACCGTACGCACCGCACACACCGTAAGCGCCGTATTATAGAATCGGTTGTATGAAATCTTAATATTATGAAACCTCGCACATTTCACCCGCACGGCGCGTAGCCGCATTTTATAAAATGCTGTAGGTATCCGAATGTTGAAGGAGGCATGCTGATGTCGTCATATAATGCGGCGCGTTCAGCGCGTGCTGATACTCAGTGTTGCCTAATGTTGCCAACTTAGTGGATTTTCCACTAAAACTGGTGGTTTCGACTACCCTTCTAATGAAGAAATATTGTTTACAGTGGCTAGTGTTTTTCTAGTGGTTCAGTAGAATAAGGTTTCAATTAGTGGCAAGATGATCACTCCACCATTAAGTTACTTACGCGTTTTGAAATATATTTTTACTTAATTTCAGGAGTATTCACTTTTACTGTGTAGGCAACAATGAGTCGTTAGACATGGAACGCGTAAGGCGATCCGTCCATCAAATGCAAATATCTGTAAAATCATTCACCATCATCTAATAAGTCTTTATAAACGTATAATATTTTGCATACAACTGCCTTTTTAAATTAATATTGTGAATTCAGAATCTTCTTTTACTTCGAATTTTATTTTCTTCTACATCTGCCAATAAGCAGGTTATTCAAGATTTTTTCCATAGCGATCCGAGCGATCAATGTCACTGTACCGTTTCTCACCAGTGGTTATAAAATCTACAAAGTTGTTGACAATACTAAAGATACGTACGTAAAGATAAGTACGGCGCGTACGGCGCGTAAGGTGCTGATAAATGTGCGTTCACCATAAAACAGACACTCAAAAATTAATACCCTGAGCCTTATTTAGATCTTTAGTTTCAACATATGACGATAAATGGTTAACGTTTTCGATTAACGACAACGTCATCAACTAAAGTCTTATGGATTATGAACAGCGTCCCTGACGTACGTAAATGGAACAATTTTTGTATCTATCTCTCGATTGTGAATGCGATACGAATTCGCTACGAAACAATGTCAGAAACTAATAAACTCACTCATAAATGGAGCCCACGGAAGGATTGAGTCGGTTTTGAGCGCATATTGTGTTTAGTTACGAGCTATCAGTATTAATATTATTTTTATTTGCCGATTTCAAAAAAGGCGGAGTTTCACAATTCGAGTGTATGTTTTGTTTTGTATGTATATTACACGATACTTCACCAAATGAGACCCGATTTTGAAGATTATTTCTTAAAGCCGACTTCAAAGTACTAAAAAGATGAAAAGTATTTTTTTAACCACCCTTATTTTTAATAATTTCTATTACAAAAAGCCTATACAAATTATATAGCTTTTTGTATGATGCTTGTAATTCCATATTGAATGATTAAAATTATAATCAAAAGGAACTACCTAAGCTCGACGGCACACAGAAGTAAATGGTAATTTACGGTTTTAATGAGTCCAGGAGATTGAATGCTTTAAAAAAAGAGGTTTTTATCTTTTATAGTAGCAAATTTATGAATGACATAATATCATAACAGTTTATTAAGTTAAAAATAGCCAAACAGTTAGTGCGCTAACTCTGAAAAAATTTCATTTGCTGCAAAAATCTTTAAAAAATATATACACATGAGTGTACATTTGAAACACGGACGACTCCGTGGCGCAGCGGCTTAGCAATGAGCTGCAGCGTTGGGGCCGCAGGTTTGAATCCTTGTTTTTTAAAAGATACCCTCTCAGTAGGAATTTCTCCTGTTTTGTGAAGGTATTTTTACATATACGTTACAAATGTAATATTACTATTAATAATATAGTAAACAATTTATTTCATAAATTTTATTATTACTTAAAAATACTATTTTTTAATATTATAATGAGATTCCAAAACATTTTATGTATTACCTATCTGAACCAGAAATAACATTTTTAGTTTGATATTTTATAACGTCTTTTTTAAATAATTTTACGTTATTAATGTTCGATTCGAACCTCAGACTACACGATCGATCGCGCTTACGACCATAAAACCAACGAGACAGTCATCACAACACAACGATAAGGGACTGCTAGCTGTATAACTTCAGGCGTTGTAATCTTGACTACGGTGCCTGAGACAGCGGAATGAGAGCTATTCAGTACTGTATCTATGTAATGCATATTCATTGTCGCACCTGGTAACTAAACTCAGTTCGTTGAGATGAATTTCATACACATTAATATTCACGTTTGAAATTCATATCTGCGGACGTTATGAATGAATTATACCCTCTATTTCATTTTGATAAAATTATCATCATACCTACATCTATATCTTATCTTATGAAGTCTTCTACATCTTATTTAAGTGACTGTTTGTAATGTCAAAATCACAGTTTTATACTAAATGCATATGAAAGAATACACAGTAATTATAACAAATTTTTTTAATTTTTTTATTTTTGTCTGTCTGTTTGTTCCGGGTAATCTCCGAAACGGCTGGACCGATTTTGACGGGACTTTCACAGGCAGATAGCTGATGTTATAAGGTGTAACTTAGGCTAATTTTATTTTATAAAAATAATTAGTTTCCTGCGAAAGAAAATGAAAACCCATGAAATCTAATCGTAATAAATTCCACGCGGGCGAAATCGCGGAGAATAGCTAGTCTATCATATAAATTGAAGTTTCTGTCTTTAATTTTCAAATAACTCGCTCCTTTTAAGCTGAGGGGTTCATTTGTATTCTACTTATACATGAATAACATTTTTTTAAATTATCTTGCTGTCCATGTGCCTGTCCGGACTAATCTTTAGAATGGCTGAACCGATTTAGATGAAACTTTACGAACAGATACAGAGAAATGCCAAGAAGTTATATTTAAACCGAAAACCTAGAGGGCTTTTCTTGTTTTGAAAAGAACAAAACAATTGTGCGTGTGTTAATTATTGTGTACACGTACGAAGTGAAACTTCTTAACGACATATTAGTCTTCTTTTATTTTATATTTTATATAAGTAGTTTAAATACTTATATTGCTTATTTATACTCTAAGGTTAAACAATAGTATACATGCAGACATTGCGGTGAAACATTACAATAAAACATGTCTTTTTTATACTATTTTGTATTTTTTTTTACATACGCTTCAAAAAATTGATAAAATAAACGGTCTTTGATTATCTTAAAACTAAAATATAATAACATTAACTGATCCTTTCCAGGCAAAGCCGGTTCTGGTCGCTGGTCTAATCTAAATCGGTTATAACGTGAATAGGATTTTTCTAATCTAATCCAGTGCGCTTTACCATCTACAACTACATCACTATTTACCATCTGGTGAGATAGTAGAGATGGTAAAGTCACGCTGCACCTATTTTATTTATTTTGTACATACACACATACAACATGATGTAGGCGAACTTAATGCCTTATTGCATTATCTACCAGTCAACATTTGCGTAATGCAGAGTTAAAAATACAAAGTAGGTGTGTGAAATGTTAGAAGATAAAAATGTAATTTAAAGTATATAAATATCAAACAATATAATAAATATACACCCAAGCTATATTGTGTTTGTAGCACGAATGGGATGGCTCGACCGGGAGAGAGCGACGCTCATACATAAAACAGCTGCGTTTCTGGTGTTTATGGTGAGTGCAGAGGACCGGAGACCCAGTTTATTGGTAACGAGGCATTCCATCTTAGTCCTCAGGGTGACAACGCATCTGCATTTTGATTCTTAATGGAGGATAGATGTGGAGGTCTATGGGCCACTGCATCCACTTACCATCAGATGGACTGTGTGCTTGTTAAGCACCCTTATTCTATAAAAAAATAGTTCTCAGGCGTCGACCTAATAAAAATCGTATACTACTCTATCGTTAATCAATAATCATTTTTTATTAATCGACTGCCCCATTAGAGGTTAATAATGTTTTTCGAGAGTATGTATGTAGATCTATTTCTTTAGCACGCTTTGTAGCCTCAACGGCTTAATGGATTTTAATTTTTAACATATCATAAAATGTCGTTAGATTCATCTTAACGGTTGGAGTGCCATTGGCTATATAATATTTATATATTGCTGTTGCCAACACAAAAAAGGGGTGAAAAGTTTTCTTTAGTTATCTTTTTAACTCATTCGGACTTATTTAATTACTGTTTTTACCAATTAGCTTGTAAAAATTTGAAGTGACAAACGAACTTACAGTCCACTTGATGGTAAGTGGCAACTACAGCCCATAGATACCTGTAACCGTCTTGAAACATGTTATATTGAAGATATTATATTGAGAGAAAAAGGATAGAGATGCGTTGTCACTTGCGAGGATTAAGATTGAATGCCTCATAGCCTATACGGGCTCTTTATACCCTTGAGATCAGAACACAGCAGTGCAAACTGCTGTATGCAAAATAGGTAAGAAGGTGATAACTACCCTAGTAGACTCTAGGAGACTCCTAGAAAACTAAAATATTATCAAAATATTTTGATTTATTTTCAATCATCGAATAGATGTTACATATACACCAAATAAGTTATAATGTTATAACGAATCATGGTCAAGGTCATGTGACCGAATATAGAAGTGAATTAATTTTATTCAAACGAATGTAATTCAATTTTGTTTATGTTATACTTTATCCTATTATAGCCTGTATATATTATATATTTAGCAAACTATATAGTTCGAAGAACCGACAACCTATGGGGATGAATGTTTCTGAAGTGGCACCCTCGTACTGGTAAGCAAAGTGTAGGGCGGCCCCCCACTAAATACAGTTACGACCTGGTAAGACATGCAGGAAGTGTATGGATGGATGCAGGTGATGCAGGCCCATGTTTTGTGGCATTTCTTTGGGAAGGCCTATGTTCAACAGTTAACTTGTGAAGGGCTGTAATGACGATGATGATGATTACGAGTTTGCCACTCGAGAACCGTTCTTGTCCATCGGTTGTCAGTTCTTCGAGCTCTATGGTCAGCCCATTGCCACGTCAGATTAGTAATCTGTTGGGCTATGTCGGTTACTCTGGTTCTACTGCGGATATCCTCATTTCTAAGTTTATCACGCAGAAAACCCGAGCATCTATCATCATGTCGCAACAAAATTTCATTAAAAAAATTACGAAACAAATCCTTACGACTAACAGAGATATCTAAGTATTAACTCGGTTTAACATGTCAACAGCAGTTCGTTAGCATAGTGGCTAAGTCTTTATTTGCGGCGATACAGGGTCGCCAGTTCGATTTCCGCACAGTATTTGTAGGGCCTAGAATTGTTGTATGTCAGAAAATTTAGAAATATAAAGTTACAAGAATTGTACTATGTCAGAAAATTTAGAAATATAAACTTACATAATAAATAAATTTAAATTTTCATTACGCATGAAATATTAATATTATTAATGTAAAATATTTGCAGTTCCATTGAAGGGTTCTTGTTTGGAACTATTTTTTATTATGACCTATTTTTTATAAAACTGAAGCGACAGACGAACTTGCTGTCCACCTGATGGTCAATGGCCACTCTAGTGTAACTAACTGCAAACAAAGAAGGCTACAGATGCATTGTTACTTATGAGCACTAAGATGGAGTGCATAACAGCCTGTAAATATACTGGCTCTCTATACCCTTCAGACCAAAACACAGAAGTGTGGGCACTGCTTTATTGCGCAAGAGATGGTGCCCGCCGTCTGGGTGGGCCTGGGCAAAAAAAGTCCTACCTCTTAGTATAACGTTCAATACAATATGAAACGTTAACCATCCGTGAGATCCTCTGTCATTGGCCATAGTCGCTTCTTACGACACCAATTTAACAATATGGGCTGTTTTAATACTGAACTAAATTTGCTAGCTAGTTTAGATATATGTAGGGCCCACAGAAGCTTCGCATCAACAGTAATTCCGAGAAAAACACTGGATTCAACCAGACTCAGCCTCCCATTTTAAAGCACACTGGTATTCATATGTTTAATATGTGGTGTAGAAATAGATACTTTTTTATTCAATATAATCTATATTATCTAAATAAATTCAATATAATCTAAATAATACTTATTAAAAGTCATTGTTATGTTTAATTTATTTCTGGTACGGAAAATACCTCTGTCCTGAGAAGAACCAGCAAGTAACCCAGCGGAACATTTTTTTACGAAAAATAGAGCAGTTTACAATCATATATTACGTTACTGAATTAACTACACAAAACAAATTAGAAATATCTCGATAGCGATTATCGCTATATTATCATGCATTAATTTGTGTTTCGAATTTACTTTTTTCGTAGGCACAGACCTCCATGTAACTGCGTAGTTGTTAATAGAGGTCAGTGTACGTAGGGCACTAAAGTTTTTATGGCATTAATAAAATAGTGTTAAAAGCATACCTATTTCATACAATCTATAGAATAATCTCAAATGTGAACAAGCTAAAGTTCGCAGACAGCCCTTAAATATTATAGTGGGTACTCAAACTCAAACTCAAACTCAAACTCAAACATTTTATTGCGTTCATGTGGTTACATAAATAGTTCTTATATTGGATATAATAGAGCCAAACATGAGCCCTGATAGGGCTTAGCAACATTATATATCAATTTGATTTAATTGATTTAGAAAGAAGAATTACTAATTTTATTTACTTAAACTAAACATTACTTTTAGGTTTAATAAACATTTGCAATAATTTTAATACCATGTTAATAAAAGTATAACATATATGTCTATATTCAATTAAACAATTATTATTTTTCATCGAAAAACTCCGACAACGAATAGAAACTTTTTTCAATTAAATATTTTTTAAGCTCTCTTTGAAATTTATTTAATGATTCTTCTTTTTGTAAACATTTAGGGATTTTATTATAAATTTTACACACATACCATAGGGTCCTGATTTAACTGTTTGTAGTACTCAATTTACGAAGTCCTGTACAAACACAGGTAGACGTGAGTTATTTCTAGGCATCACAAATATTTTTGTAGCTTGTAGAATATTTATTTTAATACAGTATATTTAAATGTGAATTAAGATTTTTTTCAATTGTCATAATGTAATAAGAAGACAGTATATAATTTAAATATTTTATACGTGGTAGCCACACTGCATCGTTATTATGGTTGTAGCACGAATGTAATTGGCTCGACCGGGAAAAGACCACGCTCTTACAGAATATCAGCGTAAAAATGCAGCTTAATGCTGCTGTTTTTACCCTTGGAGACCCTTTTACTAACTTCCTGAACTTAACTTCATTCTATTTTACTAACTTCCACCTAAACTTAACGCGGGTATTTAACTAAGGCTTTCAGCTCATAATATAGTCTGTTAAACCAGTAGAGTTTACTTTGTTTATAGTTTATTTTATTATACTTATTTATATTTGTTTATACTTATTTATACTCTAAGGTTAAACAATAGTATACTCATGCAGATATTGCGTTGAAACATTACAATAAAACATGTCTTTTTATACTTTTTGTATTTTTTTTACTTACGCTTCAAAAATTGATAAAATAAACGGTCTTTGATTATCTTTTTATACGTGGTAGAGCCATGCTGCAGCTATATTAGTAATATACTTGTAGCACGAATGGGTCGGCTCGACCGGGGAAGGACCACGCTCTCACAGAATACCAGCGTAAAATAGCAGTTTAACACTGCTGTGTTTCGTATGGTGAGTGTAGAGAACCGGAGACCCTTTTTACTGGAAAAGAGGCATTCCATCTTAGTCCTCACGGGTGACAACGCATTTGCATTTTATTCGTAATCAAGGATAGATGTAGATGTCTATGGGTCACAGCAACCACTTACCATCAGGTGAACTGTGTGCTCGTTTGTCACCCTATCCTATAAAAAAAAAAAAAAATCTTATAACTAAAATATAACAACATTAACAGATCCTTTCCAGGCAAAGCCGGTTCTGGTCGCTGGTCTAATCGAAATCGGTTATAACGTGAATAGGATTTTTCTAATCTAATCCAGTGCGCTTTACCATCTACAACTACATCACTATTTACCATCTGGTGAGATAGTAGAGATGGTAAAGTCACGCTGCACCTATTTTATTTATTTTGTACACATACACACATATAACATGATGTATAGACGAACTTAATGCCTTATTGCATTATCTACCAGTCAACATTTGCGTAATGCAGATTTAAAAATATAAAGTAGGTGTGTGAAATGTTAGAAGATAAAAATGTAATTTAAAGTATATAAATATCAAACAATATAATAAATATATACCCAAGCTATATTGTGTTTGTAGCACGAATGGGATGGCTCGACCGGGAGAGAGCGACGCTCATACATAAAACAGCTGCGTTTCTGGTGTTTATGGTGAGTGCAGAGGACTGGAGACCCAGTTTAATGGTAACGAGGCATTCCATCTTAGTCCTCAGGGGTGACAACGCATCTGCATTTTGATTGTTAATTCAGGATAGATGTAGATGTCTATGCGCCACAGCAACCATTTACCATCAGGTGAATTAAATATATGATCAAATGAATTTTTAAAATACTTTATTAACTTATAAGTACTTGCAAAATAAAATTTAATAGCCGGGAAAAACTTTGACGTTCGATTTCGAGTTTTATAAGCGATAATCGTTATTTATCAATTTAAATTTTTCCGTACGTACATGATGTTCCTCAAAATTATACAACGATGGAAGTGTTAAGGTATTAGTCATCTTGCAAAAGGTCGCGTAGCACTTGCGAGGCCCCTAGTTACAGTTTGCCCGTATCGCGGTCCAAGTATATACATTAATCCAAGGTCGAAATACTTAAGTATATTAATCCTTATTCTTAGGTACAGGTCCTTTTTACTTTGCGAAACTCTTTATTTTGATCACAGATATATTAGCTTTTGTTATATATGTGAACTTTTACTGTGTATAGATATAACCAACTTAATTAATTTATTTATTTATACTTTATTGTAAAACACTACTACTACTAGTGAATTTGCAAAGGTCAAATACAGGGTTATTTACAATAACCGGCCAAATTTGCAGAGAAGGTTTAGAATAAGTAATATAGGCAAAGGATGAAGAAAAGTTAATTTAAAAAAATCTGTTAATATTTTAACTGATTTTACTGCACTAGCATACATTCGTTAGGGTCGATCGGTAGGCAAAAACGTTGTTGTTCATAAATCATATTCAATTTTGATAATTTAAAAAAGGCTTATTACTCTTATTTTAAAAACTGCAATAATGGTATAATAATGGTTTTAATTTGAACTTAAGTTTAAAATTACTTAGGCTACTCTTTAAAAATAACCCTGTATACGTATATCACTGTTATATAAAGTTGCCAGCTTGATCTTTTATCTTTTAAACGTTTATCGCCCGTTTTATCCTTCAAACATGACGTAGGGCATAAGATGAAAATAAAGGATATCATATTGTTTTCAACAAAATGGTGTTATGGTATCAGTAGCAACATTTATTAATTAAAAAATGTTAATATGTAATGTAGCGTAGACTGTCTGTATGATATCGGCGCCTAAAAGTGATTTTTAAATTTTTAGACCTCAACCAGCTGAGGGAATGTGGAATACGTGCGATATTGCCTTGGTCTCTCTAATGATTTCAAACTAGGGTTAAGATCAATTTTCGGGTCTGAAATAGAGGACGCTCTTTAAAATAAAGGACGTCTGGCAGACCTACTGTTGGGGTTGGTGTAATTTTAGGAGTTTTAAGAGTTTCTGTTAATTATGTTAATTTATTTTTTGTATTGTATATAGTTTTTTTATATTTAATTTATATGCCTTAGCATTTATATGTTTTATTAGTTTGTAATGTGACTGAAATTTAGGCTATATTTGTTTTGCAAAAGAGAGTCGTACAGTGATTTATAACTTAAATTGTAAAGAGTCCTCAGAGAAATTTTTAAGAAATAAACATATTAACTTTGGCATCGCAATATATTTATGAAATGTAATGTATGTACATAAAACATAAATAGCTTTGATAAGAATAAGGATGTTCAGACTTTAAACACTAGGAACAAAAAAAGCATTAGTAATTCATTTATAATGTATACCTTTAAAACAAAATCCCAGAAAATGTTTTAGATTGTCAAAAACAAGTTTAAAAGTTTTATTAAAGAAAAATTGTACAAAAGGTTTATTATAATATCAAGGAATACATGAATGAAACTAACCCTAGGAATGAAGTGATCATACCATGCTGGTTCTATTAAAATTCATTTAAAATTGTACAAACAAAATTATTGTAAAGTGAAATATTATGTTGAAAAAGTCCCGCTGGGTTTCTTGCTGGTTTTCCCAAGATAGAGGTATTTTCCAAACCAGTGGTAAATAAAAAATTGACTTTCAATAAGTATTATCTAATATTCTATATTGAATAAAAAATCATTCTATTCTATTCTATTCTATTCTTTGATTAGCTATATTGTACGTTACAGAGCAAAGTTATATTTTATCCACTCTCCCTCCCCCTCCCGAGTGAGCGTCACCCCCTGCGCCCCAGAAAATGCCCAAATTGACCAATTTTGTTAGTAAAATTATTGAACTATATGAGCGAGGTGTTGTTCCGCCGTGTAGTGGCGGGTAAGAATACCCAATACACCATATATTCCCGTGGGTTTCGTAAGATGCGACAGAGGGAAACTGAGGCAGAAGATGGGCAGCAGCATCGTTCTGATAACAGCAAATATAATAAAAAAAACTACGGTTGCCAACCCGTTCGCCAAGCGTGGCAACTATGGCAATATGAATGAATAAAGTTACGAAGAGACGGCCCTCAATCCACGACGGTCCCGCTATTTCTGGCTACGGTGGTGACCATGGTAACGGCGGAGCAGTGGGTGCTAAGAATCTCCAGTGGAGGTACGGTTGCCACTTAAGACGACTCGATCTGGCAACAAATAACGCACGCACCCTCAGGACTGACGAGAAGATCCTGGAGCTGGAAGAAGATTTAATTATAAATTGCTCTTATGGTCCTCTTCTGTATAACAAATATAATTTCAGTGTCAGCCGCGTGTCCCCATAGCAAATTACCGTACGACATTATGCTATGGAAATAGCTAAAGTAAACTAGTCTAGCTGTTTCAACACTGGGAAGATTTCCAATATTTTTACAGTATATGCTGCAGAACTAAGTCTGCTTGCTAGTTTTGATATATGGGGTCTCCATTGAAGCTTCGCGTCTGGTGTAATTCTAAGAAAAATGGTGGTATCGACAAGACTCAATTCCTCCCCATTTAAAATTACATTATTTTTTAATTGTTTGACATCTGGACTCATGAATTTCATACGATGACGTGTACAGCTGCCCATAGAACCTCTTAATCTCACTCAAAATCTCAGGTGTCCCGGAAACGATGCTGCCACACTCGGTCTTCAGCTTTGACAGTTGGCTCTTTCTGACAGACAGATCTCTGGCAAAGACTTTGGAGCCTTGGTTCCGCTCGATCGCTTCTTCAATACGAGCAGTATTAAAGTTGCGTAAGTCTCGCCGCATGCATTTGGAGATCTGTCTGTTCAGTTGCCTGTTTGTTGTCAAATCTGTTGAAGACTGCAGCTTCATTTCCCGTCTAACAGCCATGAGATTAAGAGCGTGATCGGAAAGTTTTTGTGTTCTTCTGCGGCGGGTCTTGCAGAACTTATCTCCGACCGCATGGACAGTTCGTGGAAGCTTATCATTCATATCGTCCACTTCATTGCAGTCTTCTAGGCACTGAAAACGGTTTTGTAATTCGAGCTGAAAGGTTCCGGGGCTTTGGAATAGAGCATGAGGGGGACGGAGCGTTGACTTCATTAGACGAGACCTCTCCAACTTAACGTTTAGGTTCAGTGTGCCTCTAACCATTCGGCGATCGCTACCAAATTTCACCCTCGCGATCACTGAGACATCACTGAACAGTTGTCGTCTGGTCGTCATAATGAAGTCAATCTCATTTTTTGTCGAACCGTCGGGGCTCGACCAGGTCCACTTCCTATAGGGCTGCTTCTGGAAGTAAAAGTTTATCATAAAGAGTCCCTCTTTCTCCATGAAGTCGGCCAGCCTTTACAACATTGTTAACGAGAGACTTGTGGACGATAAATCCGACACCTCCTTGGGACAGATGGTCGCCCTCCCGGTGATAGATCAAGTTGCCGGATTCAAGGATTACCGTGTCCTCCCCCTCTCTTCGGACCTCGGATAATCCTATAATATGGCAGCGTAATTTGTCTATCTCTTCTTCCAGCTCCAGGATCTTCTCGTCACTCCTCAGGGTGCGTGCGTTATATGTTGCCAGGTCGAGTCGTCTTAGGTGGCAACCGAACCTCCACCGGAGATTCTTAGCGCCCCCTGCCCGACGTTATCATAGTCGCCACCATAGCCAGGAATAGCGGGGCTGCCGAGGACTGGGGGCCGTCTCTTCGTAACCTTCATCATGGGTGGATATTTGCCATAGTTGCCACGCTTAGCGAGCGGGTTGGCAACCGCAGTTTTTTAATTGTAATATTGCTGTTATCAGGACATCCCATCTCAACAGGCCCATCTCCTGCCTGTTTCCCACTGACGCCTCTTACGACACCCACGGGAAGATATGGGGTAGTGAATATTCTTAACCGCTACTACACGGCTTGGGGTAAAGAGCTATATTTTTTACTACATTATATTTACGTATCACTAACCATTATTTATTTTTATTTTCTCCTTTATAAACGTTACCTCCACACTAGGTTTTTCTCCTGTGTCGTGGTTAGTTTACATACATAAATTTCACAAGGACAAACATCCAGACCCGGGTCAATTATTTGTAGGCCATACAAATACTTGTTCCGTGCGGGATTCGAACCCGCGGCCCTTAGCGCAGCAACTCATTGCTAAGCCACTGCGCTACGGAGCCGTCAAATATCTGAAGTTAACTGAGAAATTACTCACAGAAACGTTTACAATTCACGTTTAATAGCAGCGTAAAATAGCAGCTTAATGCTGCCGTTTCTTGTGGTGAATGTACAGAACCGGAGACCCTTTCTACTGGAAACGAGGCATTCCATCTTAGTCCTCAGGGGTGACAAGCATCTTCATTTTGATTCTTAATAGAGGATAAATGTAGATGTCTATGGCTCACAGCATCCACTTACCATCAGGCAGACAGTGTGCTCGTTTGTGACCCTTATTCTATAAAAAAGTAAGGTAGAAAACGTTTGGAAATATCGTGGAAATTAATATTTCAACGTTTGTGAATTACTGGGGTTCATATGATGTCACTAACCTTTGTCGTCTGCAAACTTGTTCTATATCGTTTGAATAAATGAGGCGTTAAGCATTCATGAATAATTTAACCCTGTTATGTTACGATATCCCTATCTAATATAGTGATCGTTCACGGCGACAGAATGAAAACGCTAGTCTTTATCGTAAAGTTGCTATAGTAAATAATAAAGAGATATAAATCGCAAACCAAAGAGAAAGAGAATGTAAGAGAGTTATTAAAACAGGACCTATATGTAGATGTAATATGAGATGTGTAAGTAAACAGAATTTTTATCTGTAACGCAGAGAGCGTTTGTGCACGTTCTTTTTATAGAATATGGGTGACAAACGAGCACACAGTCCATCTGGTGGCAGGTAAGTGGATGCCGTGGCCCATAGACATCTACATCTGTCCTCGATTAAGAATCAAAAAGTCAGATGTGTCGTCCCTCCTGAGGACTAAATGGAAAGCCTCGTTTTCAGTAGAAAGAGTATCTGGTTCTCTACACTTACCATACGCACTCATCATACGGGACACAGCAGCATTGTTTTTATTTTACGCTGGTATTTTTTGAGAGCGTGGTCCTATTCCGGTCGAGACGACCCATTTGTGCTACAACCATAACATAGCTGTAGACTGGCTGTGGAACTTAAAAATCTTTTTATCTCCGGTCCCCATACAGGAAAAATGTAAACTTAATATGAATAGTCACAGATTACATGATATTAGTGATAGTTTGAGATAAGTTATGACGAACATTAAGCGACGAACATGAAGCGATTTTCTACGTGGTAGAGCCATGCTGCTGCTCTACGTGGTAGAGCCATGCTGCTGCTATATTAATAGTATGGTTGTAGCACGAATGGGTCGGCTCGACCGGGGAAGGACCACGCTCTCACAGAATACCAGCGTAAAATAGCAGCTTAATGCTGCTGTGTTTCGTATGGTGAGTGTAGAGAACCGGAGACCCTTTTTACTGGAAAAGAGGCATTCTATCTTAGTCCTCACGGCTGACAACGCATCTGCATTTAAATTCGCAAATGACGATAGATGTAGATGTCTATGGGCCACAGCAACCACTTACCATCAGATGGACTGTGTGCTCGTTTGTCACCCTTATTCTAAAAAAAAATAAAAAAATAAAAGCGACGAACATTAAGTTGAAATACATTGAAAATTAAAGTTTAAAAAAGTAGGTTTCTTACTGGTTTTTCGAATACAGGGGTTTTTTTCTAAATCAGTGGTAAAAATATAAATAAAAAAAATAAGTATTGAATAAAAATTATTCTATTCTATCATGGGCCAATGAAAAAATGTACAATGCAAATCATTAAAAAAAAAATATAGCAGAAATTCAATTAATCCCACAGGTAGCTAGCTACATGCCCGATGAAGCATTCCATGGGCATTCTTGCTAGAGCTGTCTCGAACTATTATCGCACTTCCGTTGTGTGTAAAAATATTTGGAGCATTTTAAAAATATTAATATTACGAGAAATTATTTTTATTCATTAATTATAATATAATAACAGTGTGGTAGTGGCGTAAGAGAACCCATCAACCCATTTCATTCCGTGGGTGTCGTAAGAGAAGAATTTTGTTTCGACGTGGTAGAGTCACACTGCAGATAAATTATGGTAGCAGCACAAGTATCTTATTAAACGTTTCGTTTTCCCTAACGAGCCGTTCTGCAGCGCAGAAAGTGTGCGAAAAACTGTTTGGGAACTAAAATACAGATTTAACGACATACGAACGAGTTGTTTACGTTGAGTTTTTAATAAAAACTGTTTTTAGATGCACTTCGGATATAAGAAAACGGGTTGTGATAAGAACGAAAAATTTCTTGAATATAGGAATCGAATTATAGAAACCAAGCATTAGTTTTCAAGGGTGACAATGCATCTACATTTTGATTGTTAATTGCATGATGCATATGTCTATGGGCCACAGCATCCACCATCTACCACCATCTGCACCATCAGGAAGATTGTTTGCTCACTTGTGCAGAAAAATCTCATGATTTAAAGTAGATGGCAGTGTAACCATCTCGTTTAAACTAAACGTAATATATTCAGACTGAGGACAGGCAGCAATGTCAAAAGTGCCATTGCTGCCTGTCTGCTCTGCACCGTTCGTCAATGCACCTACCAAATGTGACGATTAAGAGGAATGGTGCCTACAATCAAGCTGATATAACAATTATTTGGGTGTAATGGCAAATATGTTAACTTCTTCTCCAAATATCAAAACCATCGTACTTAAATCGGAATGTTTCTGATGAATGAATACCTCAGCATTTATATGTACATTTCTGGCGACATACTACGTAATATGTTCAGGTAATAATTTCTTATATTAACACAAATACTACACATTGAACAAAACTAATTTTAATAGTGTAGTCAGACCAAATTCCGCCACGGTGACTCAATAGAGACTAGCCAGGACAGGATTATAGTGGCCAAGTATATGCGCAAACACAAGTCCACTTTGTACTCTCCTACTCTCATAGTCTGATGGGACGGTAGTCCGACACGACTGGAGAGAAATGAGGCGCAGGACAGCTTTGTGATTTAGATGCACTATGCGATTCGTTACCCTTATACATAGTGTATTAGCACAAGATTAACAAACGAGCACAAGGGTAACAACAGAGGGTAACTTTACCTATAGAATGAAGTAGTTTATTACAAAGCATTTTTACTCAAAAAAAAAAAACATAACATTTATTTGCTATAATATTAAACATTTATCTTGTAGCAGTGGAAGGAAAAGGGGAGATCTCCCGCCGGTCAAGGTGTTTTGCCCGGGGAGCGGCCAACGCTCCAAGTGGTAGTCCGGAGCTATTGTATATATACTGTTTTTAATTCGGAACTTTAATAGCGCGATTTAGGCTTCGATGTATTTCGCTTGTGGCGCGACGATAGCGCCGCCAAAATCTTATATTTTATGCCTCAATTGTGGTTGAAAATGATGATATTAAATAAATCATTTGCCGTGATTTTTTTACATTTCATTTCATTTAAAGTTTCTCTTCTTTCGCGTGTGAACTGCACACACGTTTTTTTCACAATAATTCTTTTATTATTTTAAAATCCCATTTCTGTCCCTTGACCAATCACCATACTCAATATTATACGCGAAATCTATTCCGAGATCAGAAAGTAAGTAGGTATCATGTAATCTTTTGATGTCTACTGTTATCTGTAAACATATTTTATAATCATACTAGCGATTCGCCTCGGTTTCACACGGGTGATTTCTGGATCTCGACGACAGCACCACCTACCGGATCTAATTTTAAATCAAAACCATTCTCGAATCAATTTAATCACACGTACAAAATTTCGTCTAAATCGGTCCAGCCGTTTAGGAGGAGTCCAGTAACAAACGGACAGAAGAATTATTAAGATTAAGATTATATACTTAATGATTTTTGTGATATTTTGTATTACATAGAAAATAATTTGTGTATGTACTTATGTGCTCATAAATAAAACAAGACCTGTAACCATTTACAAAAACGGGTTAGAAATAGAAGTAGTCCATAAAGCTTGTGTTTTGACATTTTTAAATTTAGCCAAATTTTCGATTCTCGTAATATACACGTAGAACTGGAATCTAAAAATTTGGATACTAATTATAACTTTATAACTTACTTACTAATATTAATCAAATAAAAAACTTTTGATAGATGTTGTGTGAAGTCGTGTTTTTTAAAGTTTTGTCAATAATTTTAAATAAAATTGATAAACAAGATAGGTAGCACTAAAACATTGACAAATTATTAATTTAATATCATCAAATGGTAAATAATAACTTTAAATATTATTATATTCCTAAATACACAATATATTTCTATTTCTTTCGCCCTTTATAACATTGCAAGAAAATGTTCGACACCCAAATACTTTTTTATAGGTTAAGGGTGACAAACGAGCACACACACAGTCCACCTGATGGTAAGTGGTTGTTGCGGCCCATAGACATCTACATCTATCCTCGATTACGAATCAAAATGTGACCCGTGACGACTAAGATGGAATACCTCGTTTCCAGTAAAAGGGTCTCCAGTTCTCTAGGCTCACTATACGAAATACAGCAGCGTTAAGTTGCTATATTACGTTGGTATTCTGTGAGAACGTGGTCCTTCCCGGTCGAGTCGACCCATTTGTGCTACAACTATACTACTAATATAGTTGCAGCGGCTTAACCACGTAAACTCTCTATCTCTAACTCCATCGCTACATGCGAAATTTTAATATGTCGATAAGTGACAAAGTGCTTAAGACTTTAACGGCATCTTAATTTTGAGTATATGGGCAATAGTCTAATAGTTTTTGTTTGAGTAGTGTCTATTTTAAAATCCATTCGACTTAAGGTTAACGCACATTTGTCAGCACCGTACGCACCGCACACACCGTACGCGCCGCATTATAGAATCGCTTAACGACAACGTCATCAACTAAAGTCTTATGGATTATGAACAGCGTCCCTGACGTACGTAAATGGAACAATTTTGTATCTATCTCTCGATTGTGAATGCGATACGAATTCGCTACGAAACAATGTCAGAAACTAATAAACTCACTCATAAATGGAGCCCACGGAAGGAATTGAGTCGGTTTCGAGCGCATATTGTGTCTTGTTACGAGCTATCAGTATTAATATTATTTATATTAGCCGATTTCAAAAAGGCGAGTTTACAATTCAGTGTATGTTTTGTTTTGTATGTATATTACACGATACTTCACCAATTGAGAGCCGATTTTGAACAATATTTTAAAGCCGTCTTCAAAGTACTAAAAAGATGAAAAGTATTTTTTTAACCACCCTTATTTTTAATAATTTCTATTACAAGAAGACTATACAAATTATATAGTTTTTTGTATGATGCTCGTAATTCCATATTGAATAATTAAAATTATAATCAAAAGGAACTACCTAAGCTCGACGGCACACAGAATTAAATGGTAATTTACGGTTTTAATGAGTCCAGGAGATTGAATGTTTTAAAAAAAGAGGTTTTTATCTTTTATAGTAGGAAATTTATGAATGACATAATAATATTAGTGCGCTAACTCTGAAAAAATTTCATTTGCTGCAAAATCCTTAAAAATATATACATGAGTGTACATTTGAAACACGGACGACTCCGTGGCGCAGCGGCTTAGCAATGAGCTGCAGCGCTGGGGGACCGCGCGTTTGAATCCTTTTTTTTAAAAGCTCTCAGTAGGAATTTCTCCTGTTTCGTGAAGGTATTTTACATATACGTTATAAATTTAATATTACTATTAATAATATAGTAAACAATTTACTTCATGAATTTTATTATTACTTAAAATATACTATTTTGTAATATTATAAGGAGATTCTAAAACATTTTATGTATTACCTATCTCAAGCAGAAATTAAAAATTAGTTTAATATTTTATAACGTCTTGTTTGAATAATTTTACGTTATTAATGTTCGATTCGACTCTCAGACTTTACGATCGATCGCGCTTACGACCAAAACCAACAAGACAGTCATCACAACACAACGATAAGGGACTGCTAGCTGTATAACTTCAGGCGTTGTAATCTTGACTACGCTGCCTGAGATAGCGGAATGAGAGCTATTCGGTACTGTATCTATGTAATGCATATTCATTGTGGCACCTGGTAACTAAACTCAGTTCGTTGAGATGAATTTCATACACATTAATATTCACGTTTGAAATTCATATCTACGGACGTTGTGAATGAATTATACCCTCTATTTCATTTTGATAAAATTATCATCATATCTACAAATCTATATCTTATCTTATATAAGTGACTGTTTGTAATGTCAAAATCACAGTTTTATGCTAAATGCATATGAACGAATTTACAGTACTTATAACAAAATTACAATTTTTTTTAATTTTTGTCTGTCTGTTTGTTCCGGGTAATCTCCGAAACGGCTGGACCGATTTTGACGGGACTTTCACAAGCAGATAGCTGATGTTATAAGGAGTAACTTAGGCTAATTTTATTTTAGAAAAATAATTAGGATTCCTCGCAAGAAAACGAAAACCCATGAAATCCAATCGTAATAAATTCCACGCGGGCGAAGTCGCGGGGAATAGCTAGTCTATACATATAAATTGAAGTGTCTGTCTTTAATTTTCAAATAACTGGCTCCTTTTAAGCTTAGGAGTTCATTTGCATTCTACTTATACATAAATAACATTTTTTTAATTATCTTGCTGTCCATCTGCCTGTCCGGACTAATCTTTAGAATGGCTGAACCGATTTTGATGAAACTTTACGAACAGATAGAGAGAAATGCCAAGAGGTTATATTTAAACCGAAAACCTAGAGGACTTTTCTTGTTTTGAAAAGAACAAAACAATTGTGCGTGTGTTAATTATTGTGTACACGTAAGAAGTGAAACTTCTTAACGACATATTAGTCTTCTTTTATTTTATATTTTATATAATTAGTTTAAATACTTATATTGCTTATTTCATATCTAAGGTTAAACAATAGTATATCATGCAGACATTGCAATGAAACATTACAATAAAACATTTTTTTTATATTTTTTTTACTTACGCTTAAAAAAATTGATAAAATAAACGGTCTTTGATTATCTTAAAACTAAAATATAATAACATTAACTGATCCTTTCCAGGCAAAGCCGGTTCTGGTCGCTGGTCTAATCTAAATCGGTTATAACGTGAATAGAATTTTTCTAATCTAAGCCAGTTCACTTTACCATCTACAACTACATCATTATTTACCATCTGGTGAGATAGTAGAGATGGTAAAGTCACGCTGCACCTATTTTATTTATTTTGTACACATACACACATACAACATGATGTATAGGCGAACTTAATGCCTTATTGCATTATCTACCAGTCAACATTTGCGTAATGCAGAGTTAAAAATACAAAGTAGGTGTGTGAAATGTTAGAAGATAAAAATGTAATTTAAAGTATATAAATATCAAACAATATAATAAATATATACCCAAGCTATATTGTGTTTGTAGCACGAATGTGATGGCTCGACCGGAGAGAGCGACGCTCATACATAAAACAGCTGCGTTTCTGGTGTTTATGGCGAGTGCAGAGGACCGGAGACCCAGTTTACTTGTAACGAGGCATTCCATCTTAGTCCTCACGGGTGACAACGCATCTGCATTTTGATTCTTAATGAAGATAGATGTGGAGGTCTATGGGTCACAGCATCCACTTACCATCAGATGAACTGTGTGCTCGTTAGGCACCCTGCTCTCAAGCGTCGCCTAATAAAACCGTATACTACTCTATCGTTAATCAATTAGAGGTTAGTAATGTTTTCGAGAGTATATATGTAGGTCTATTTTTAGCACGCTTTGTAGCCTCAACGGCTTAATGGATTTTAATTTTAACATATCATAAAATGTCGTTAGATCCATCTTAATGGTTTGAGTGCCATTGGCTATATAATATTTATATATTGCTGTTGCAAACACAAAAAGTGTGAAAAATTTTTTTAGTTATCTTTTAACTCATTCGGACTTATTTAATTACTGTTTTTACCAATTAGCTTGTAAAATTTGAGTGACAAACGAACTTACAGTCCACCTGATGGTAAGTGGCAACTACAGCCCATGGACACCTGCAACCGTCTTGAAACATGTTATATTGAAGATATTATATTGAGAGAAAAAGGATAGAGATGCGTTGTCACTTGCGAGGATTAAGATTGAATGCCTCATAGCCTATACGGGCTCTTTATACCCTTGAGATCAGAACACAGCAGTCCAAAAACTGCTGCTTAGCGGCAAAAATAGGTAAGAAGGTGCTAACTACCCTAGTAGACTCCTAGGTGACTCCTAGAAGACTAAAATATTATCAAAATATTTTGATTTATTTTCAATCATCGAACAGATGTTACATATACATCAAATAAGTTATAATGTTATAACGATCATGGTCAAGGTCATGTGACCGAATATAGAAGTGAATTAATTTTTATTCAAACGAATGTAATTCAATTATGTTTATGTTATACTTTATCCTATTATAGCGTGTATATATTATATATTTAACAAACTATATAATTCGAAGAACCGACAACCTATAGGGATGAAAGTTTCTCAAGTGGCACCCTCGCATAAGGAAAGTGTAAGTGCCCCCACTAAATACAGCGACCTGGTAAGACATGCAGGAAGTGTATAGATAGATGCAGGTGGTTCAGGCCCATGTTTTGTGGCATTTCTTGGGGAAGGCCTATGTTCAACAGTTAACTTGTGAAGGGCTGTAATGACGATGATGATGATTACGAGTTTGCCACTCGAGAACCGTTCTTGTCCATCGGTTGTCAGTTCTTCGAGCTCTATGGTCGGCCCATTGCCACGTTAGATTAGTAATCTGTTGGGCTATGTCGGTTACTCTGGTTCTACTGCGGATATCCTCATTTCTAAGTTTATCACGTAGAGAAAACCCGAGCATCTATCATCATGTCGCAACAAAATTTCATTAAAAAAATTACGAAACAAATCCTTACGACTAACAGAGATATCTAAGTATTAATTCGGTTTAACGTGTCAAAAGCAGTTCGTTAGTATATTGGCTAAGTCTTTATTTGCGGCGATACAGGGTCGCCAGTTCGATTTCCGCACAGTATTTGTAGGGCCTAGAATTGTACTATGTCAGAAAATTTAGAAATATAAACTTACATAATAAATAAATTTAAATTTTCATTACGCATGAAATATTAATATTATTAATGTTAAATATTTGCAGTTCCATAGAAGTTCTTTTTGGAACTATTTTTATTATGACCTATTTTTATAAAACTGAAGCGACAGACGAACTTGCTGTCCACCTGATGGTCAATGGCCACTCTAGCGAACTAACTTCAAACAAAGAAGGCTACAGATGAATTGTTACTTCTGAGCACTAAGATATATATATAACAGCCTGTAAATATACTGGCTCTCTATACCCTTCAGACCAGAACACAGAAGTGTGGGCACTGCTTTATTGCGCAAGAGATGGTGCCCACCATCTGAGTGGGCCTGGGCAGAAAAGAAGTCCTACCATCTAGCATAACGTCTGAAACAATATGAAACGGTAACCATCCGTGAGATCCTCTGACATTGGCCATATTCACAATATGGGCTGTTTTAATACTGAACTAAATTAGCTAGCTAGTTTAAATATATATAGGTCCCACTGAAGCTTCCCGTTAACAGCAATTCCGAGAAAAATACTGGATTCAACCAGACCCAGCTCCTCCCCATCTTAAAGCACACTGGTATTCATATGTTTAATATGTGGTGTAGAAATAGATACTTTTTTATTCAATATAATCTATATTATCTAAATAAATTCAATATAATCTAAATAATACTTATTAAAAGTCATTGTTATGTTTAATTTATTTTGGTACGGAAAATACCTCTGTCTGAGAGAAGAACCAAGTAACACAGCGGAACATTTTTACGAAAAATAGAGCAGCTTACAATCATATATTTTGTTACTGAATTAACTACACAAAACAAATTAGAAATATCTCGATAGCGATTATCGCTATATTATAATGCTTTAATTTGTGTTTCTTGATTTATTTTTTGGCACAGACCTCCATGCAACTGCGTAGTTGTTAATAGAGGTCAGTGTACGTAGGGCACTAAAGTTTTTATGGCATTAATAAAATAGTGTTAAAAGCATACCTATTTCATACAATCTATAGAATAATCTCAAATGTGAACAAGCTAAAGTTCGCAGACAGCCCTTAAATATTATGGTGGGTACTCAATTTACGAAGTCCTGTACAAACACAGGTAGACGTGAGTTATTTCTAGGCATCACAAATATTTTTGTAGCTTGTAGAATATTTATTATAATACAGTATATTTAAATGTGAATTTAGATTTTTTTCAATTGTCATAATGTAATAAGAAGAAAGTATATAATTTAAATATTTTAAACGTGGTATTGTTATTATGGTTGTAGCACGAATGTAGTTGGCTCGACCGGGAAAAGACCACGCTCTTACAGAATATCAGCGTAAAATTGCAGCTTAATGCTGCTGTGTTTCGCATGCAGAGTTTAGAGAACTGGAGACCCTTTTTACTGGAAACGAGGCGTTCCACCTAAACTTAACGCGGGTATTTAACTTAGGCTTTCAGCTCATAATATAGTCTGTTAAACCGAAGTGGAGTTTACTTTGTTTATAGTTTATTTTAATTGTTTTCTATTCTCAATCTTGTTTCTGTCTTTTTAGTGCATTACTTTTAAATTGTCTTTTTTGCAGTCGGGTTTTTATTTTTTTAATTATTTATTTTATTGTATGTATGTTACGCGATATCTTCGCTGATTGTGTACCAATTTTGATGATTCTTTTTTTATATAATTTAAAATTAAAATTTTTGTACAACCGCAACTTACAACGCAACTTTTCAATGATGACGACACTGTTTGACCATTTCCGTGATAAGTAAAATAACCTCAGTCCCAACTAGCGACACCTATTGAGCGTAATATTATTAGCCCTTACTGTATACCAATTTTAATTATTCTTTTTTTATACTAAGTAGGTTTTATTTCAAGAGTAGTCCCAATCAAAATGAAATAAAAGATTTTAAAAGGTAGTTCCTAATGTAACGCTCTAGAAAGCCTTGAGCTCGTGATATTCCTCAGTCCACTCAAAAAATTTAATCCATTCATCCATTACAGCCTTTAAAAGTCCACTAATGAACATAGGCCTCCCCATAGATTGCCTCATAGGGAAGATTTTACCATGGTTGCCACGCTTGGCAGCCGGGTTTACAACCAGTTTTTTAATTCTTTTGAGTTATTATCAGGAAAGTGCTGGTGCCCATCTCCTGTTTCAGTTCCCCTCTGTGGCCTCTCACGACACTCGCGGGACAATATGAGCTAGTGAATATTTTTACACCGGTACTACATGGTTTTAAAACTTTAACTAAAAAATAACAAAACATCACCGTGACCTTGAGTTTTTATTGTTTGATACATAATATAATTATACATTTGGTCAAGTAATTAAACCATATAAATTATAAAAGAGAATGAAAAACTCCAAATAATTTAATGGCTTTACAATCTATTAAATTATGTCTTTTTAGAATGTTGAAGACAATTTTTACTTTTTAAAATTAAATTATTAGAATTCAATGGCTGTTATGAGACTTTTTATTTTATAGAAGTTGCGTCAGTGACTTTGTTGTCCATTAATTTAAGAAAGCATCACCACCTCGGAAAGGACATATCTATCTGGGAATTTATTTTTTATAGAAGAGGAGGCAAACGAGCATACGGCTCACGTGACCAGGTGATTTTCCGGACTTTTAAAAAAGAGTACCTAAGCTCGTTTGTTGAAAGTCCCTAATTTATCGGTCTGGAAAAATGAATACTGGTAACATCCATCCATGTTAATAATGAGAATGCGTCAGCATTTTGATTCTTTATTGAGCGTGCAATTTGGTGTCTTTGAGCCTCTGCATTCATATTTACCGTCAGGTGGACTGTATACTCGTTAATCGTCCTTATTTGTAAAAAAGCCGATACAGATCCTAATATGGCGATTGAGAAACATTCTACTTACTTTGGAAGGTATCCAGGCTTTATAGGCAGCAGAATTTCTTTGCTGACTAGGAATCCGCCGAGGGAAGTACCATCTTCTAACCAATTTCTGTCGCCAAAGAGCAGTACTTGCACTTTGTTCCGATCTTAACGGTATAGATATTTAGCATAATTACATGCTGTGAGGCATTCCATCATAGTCCTCAGAGGTGACTACGTATTTATATCCTTGTTTGTTTGAAGTTCGCTGCATGTGTCCATGGACTGTGAGTTTATTTGTAACTTCAGTTTTATAAAAAAAATAGAGTCAGTGTTCAAGAAAGACATTAGTCGCATCATTTTTATACTACTTGAACTTTTTTACAACAATTTAACAAACGACACACAGTCCACTTGATGGTAAATGGATGTTGTTGTTGCCATAGACATCTACATTTATCCACGATTAAGAATCAAAATGCAGATGCGTTGTCACCCCTGAGGACTAAGATGAAATGTCGTTTCCAGTAAAAGGGTCTCTGTTTGCCTAAACTCACCATATGAAATACAGAAGAATTAAGCTTCTATTTTACGCTGATATTTTGAGAGAACGTGGTTCTTCCCCGGTCGAGCCGACCAATTCGTGCTACATTCATAATATAGCTGCAGCATGGCTCAGCTATGATCAAAGCTATATTATTAAGCTCATATAGAAAAGGTAATGCTAAAAGAAAAAAAGCTTTAAATAAGATAAAACGTTAAGCCTTGTTAGTTATCATTCACACTTTATTTTGCTCAATTTCTGCGACGGTTGGTGATTCGCTGATATATTTTTCGTGGACCTAAACCGTAAAAATTCACGCATTACGATAAAATTAGATGTGTTGTATTCACGCTACTATAAAACTAACGCAGGGACGATACAACCGAAATTTTATTGGGTTCAACATGATTGCAAATGTCGACCGCTTCTCGCAAGTGTTTTGGAAATGTAAACGACGAATTCGGTAATCTATACATTTAACTAAAATATAAATGTATTTCTGTAATATCGAAATAATCTATGCATATAATATAATTGAAGTGTCTGTCTTTATTATCGAAATAACTACCCTTTATGGAGCTCATGGGGATTTGCACGTCATTAAAACCTGAATAACAATCTGTAAAAATTTTGTCTATCTGTTAAAAAAATCTAAATGACGCTACAGTAAAAGATTCCACCCAGACAAAGCCTGGGTGGGTCGCTATTCAAATGTAGACTACTATCTCCCATACTGACCATTCTTATCACAATACGCTTTATTGCTCTTATATAGTACCCTTCAGACCGAATCACGAAAGAGCAAGCACTGCTATTTAGTGGAACTGGCCCATAAATCAAAATTATCCTCATTGAAGACTATTATTTTAACGATATAATGATGAACATGTTCAGTTTTATTACAAAAAGTGGTTTATGCATAGTTTCGGGATTAAAGAAGACTATTTGTCATGAAAGGAGTCTCTCTGAGCCGCTTCAGTCCTTGCGGAGTTCGATATTTGCTCTCAAATTCCATACTTTACATTTTAGTTTGCATATTTTCCACAGTACTTTTATATTGCAGCATTTTACTTATTATATTCTCTTTGTAATAAGGGTTTTGTTTATTTTGGTAACTTCGGGTTCGAATCCCGCCGATACAAATGAAATTGAAAGTTGTAATTGTACGTCCCGATTTGTCACGTGCTCGATGGTGAAGGAAACTTGAAGAAATGAGCACGTCTAAAGAATAAAATATTTTAGATACTTGTGAAGTTCATCAACACGCACTGGAGTAGTGCGGTGGACTAATCGGTCCATACCCCAGAATGTCTCAGAAATGAGACAAGGCATATGCTCCGCATTGAGACGCTATAAGTTGTAACTTTACTAAACTTTTTAAGCTTTGTTTATATTCAAACAAATGCGTTTAATTATTAAGCTTCATTCGTTTATTGAAGTATAAAATATTTTTAATGAAATTAAAATATACCACATTTAAAATTATAAATTTTAGTTAAACCATGTAGTGGCGGTGTTAGAATATTCACTATCCCATATCTTGCCGTGGATGTCGTAAGAGACGACATAAATGGAAACTAAAACAGGAGATGGGCAGCTGTATTTTTGTTATAACAACTCAAAATAATAAAAAAGCGGTTGTCAAGTATGGCAACTATGACAAAATCCGGCGAATAAGACAATCAATGTGAAAGGCCAATGTTCAGCAGTGGACTTTTATAGGCTGTAATGGATGAATAGATGGAAACGAGTTAGAGTCACGTCAACTGCAACGGATTTGTTGAATACGCTTGTACTCTATAAGGAGTTTAGCGAGTTACCGTTAAATAACAAGAATTAGGTTTCTAATTTAAAACTAGTTCTGCACTTTAACACCGAACGCAATTTCATTAGGATTATAATCAAAACTTCCCAATGGTAACACGTTCTCGAGCCTTTATTATGAATATTACACGTATAGCAATTATGTGAAAGTCAAAATTGTTCAACTATATCATCATACTACAGTCCGGAGGCTGCTTAGGGGCCAGTATAAATATACAGTTAAAAGAGACTGCCTAGTTGGTCTAGTGGTAGTAAACGTGGTTGCTGAACTTGAGATACCGGGTTCGAATGCAGGGTCTGACCAAAATCAGTTATTGGGTTTTCTGTCAAGAAATTCTAGTAGCAGCACAGAGTCTGGAAGTTGGCGGTGTTTCTTCAACCCTGTGCCTCAGAAAGCACGAAAAGCCGTTTATCCTGCGCCTGATCTCTCTCCGGTCGTGTCGAATAACCGTCCCATCTGACTACGAGAGTGAGGGAATAGGGAGTACATTTGAGCTTGCCCATACACTCGTGCGAAGCATCATGCTGACATAGTCCAACAGATTAGTAAGCTGAAATGACAATGGGCCGGCCATATAGCTCGAAGAACCGATAACCGATGGGGAAAAAAGATTCTCGAGTGGCAGCCACGTACCGGCAGGCGAAGTGTAGGGCTTCCCCCTACTAGATGGAGTGACGACCCGGTAACACATGCAGGAAGTCGATGGATGCAGGTGGCTCAGGAACGTGCTTTGTGGCATTCCTTGGGGGAGGAGGTAAAAAAAAATGGTTGCAGCACGAATGGGTCGACTCGACTTGGGAAGGAACACACTGTCACAGAATGCCAGCGTGAAATGGCAACTTGACGTTGCTGTGTTACGTATACCTTAGACCGTTTTACTAGAATCGAGACATTCTATCTTAGTCCTCATTGGTGACAACGTATCTACATTTTGATGATTACCGGAGGATTGACGGATATTTCTATGGGCTCATAGTATTCACTTACCATCTGATAGACAGTAAGCTTGCTTGTCACCCTTTATATTATTTCATAAAAAAACACAATGAGAAAGTTCTAACTCACTCAGCAAGCTATGGAGAGGGCTATGCTTGAGGTCTCTCTGCGTGATAGACTCTGTAATGAGGATATCCGCAGTAGAACCAGAATAACCAACATAGACCAACGGGTCAGTTAGCTGAATTGGCAGAGCTGGCTCGAAGAATCAACAACCAATGGGGAAGCAAAGTTCTCGAGTGGCAATGATATCATTATCGACAAATTGACGATGTACTCGTCATTGATGTTGATACGGCATCCTTTCCAGTTCCGTAAATTGAAAATGTCTTCCAATACAACGGTGAAGAGTTTTGGGGGTCTTACACCTCTCTGTAGTTGGATATGTTGCGTACTCTGGCTCTGTACTCGGAGAGCTTTCTCGATATATTACGAGAATTTATTGTATGTACACAAAAACAAAATAGTTTTATTAAAATAGTGATGTACATTCTGTAAATACTAGAACAAGCACAAGTTAGTTATGCCAGTTACTCGACTCAAAGAGTCAGTAACTCCTTCTTGGGGCAATGTATACGCTTTTACAACAAAGTCTCAGAAAATATGCAGACCTTCTCTATCAAAGGTTTAAATTATTTATTACAAAATTGTCTAATAAGGGTTATATTACTAAAGAGTACATGACTGATAATAACCCCTGGGAATGAGGTGATTGCCACCATGCTGTTTCTAAATGTTTTCATAAAATTGTATAAAATATTATATTGTAAATTATGCTTTAAAAAAGTCCCGCTGGGTTTCTTGCTAGTTCTTCCCAGAACAGAGCTTTTTTGCGAGCCAATGGTAAATGTAAAAAAATGCCTATTAATAAGTATTATGTACTGTAATCTAAATTGAATAAACATGATTTTATTCTATTCTATTCTATACATAAATTGCACAAGGACAAATATCCAGACCCGAAATAATTACTTGTAGGCCATACAAATACTTGTTTCCGTGCGGGATCCGCACACGCTCCACGGATCCTTCTGAAATGTGAAATATACAACGAGCACCCAACTCCTAAGCTACCACATCTTTAACCCTAGAAAGATAATCTACGTCTTTGCGACGTAAACGAATCACAAAAATCGCTGTTTCTTTTTATTTCGCATCGTAGTGCACTCTATCTTTCAGTTAACTCAGTTTTCGGGCAGAGCTTACGCGTGATAGTGGTGTCAACACTTCAAGTACTATAATTACGTAGATACATATATAGAGTACGTCCGACAGACGTACTACATATATGTTTACGTTTATTTATTGTATATCAATGATATTTAGGGTTTTAGATAATATTGGTATAAAAAGTAAAGTAAAAGTTACAGCAATAGCAATATTCACTGCAATAGCTCGACGCACCATCCTGACATAGTCCAACAGATTAGTAAGCTGAAATGACAATGGGCCGGCCATATAGCTCGAAGAACTGATAACTGATGGGGAAAAAGATTCTCGAGTGGCAGCCACGTACTGGCAGAGGAAGTGTGGGCGTCCCCATACAGATGGAGTGACGACCCGGTAACACATACAGGAAGTCGATGGATGGTAGCCCAGATCGTGCTTTGTGGCATTCCTTGGGGAGGAGGTGAAAAAAAATGGTTGGCATCGAATGGGTCGACTCAACTTGAAGAACACACCGTCACAGAATGCCAGCGTGAAATGGCAACTTCGTTGCTGTGTTATGTATACCTAGACCGTTTTACCAGAATCGAGACATTCTATCTTAGTCCTCATTGACAACGTATCTACATTTTGATGATTACCGGAGGATTGACGGATATATATCTATAGGCCCCAGTATTCACTTCACCATCTGATAGATGTAAGTTGTTTATCCCTTTATATTATTTCCACAAAACACAATGAGAAAGTTCTAACTCACTCAGCAAGCTATGGAGAGGGCTATGCTTGTGGTCCTCTGCGATAGACTCGTAATGAGGATATCCGCAGAACTAGAATAATCCAACATAGACCAACGGGTCAGAAGTATTGAATTGGCAGAGCTGGTCGAAGAATCAACAACCAATGGGGAAGCAAAGTTCTCGAGTGGCAATGATACTGTTGTCGGCAAATTGATGATGTACTCGTCATTGATGCTGATACGGCATCCTTTCCAGTTCCGTAAATTGAAAATGTCTTTCAATACAAACGGTGAAGAGTTTTGGGGTCTTACACCTCTGTAGTTGGATATGTTGCGTACCTGGCTCTGTACTGGAGAGCTGGCCTGATATATTTATGAGAATTTATTGTATGTACACAAAACAAAATAGTTTTATTAAAAAGTGATGTACATTCTGTAAATACTAGGAACAAGCAAGTTAAATGCTAGTTACTGACTCAAAGAGTCAACTTCATGGGCAATGTATACGCTTTTACAACAAAGTCTCAGAAAATATAAGACCTCTCTATCAAAGGTTTAAATTATTTATTACAAAATTGTCTAATAAGGGTTATATTACTAAAGAGTACATGACTGATAATAACCCCTAGGAATGAGGTGATTGCCACCATGCTGTTTCTAATGTTTTTCATAAAATTGTATAAAATATTATATTGTAGATTATGCTTTAAAAAGTCCCGCTGGGTTTCTTGCTAGTTCTTCCAGGACAGAGGTTTTGAGCCAATGGTAAATGTAAAAATGCCTATTAATAAGTATTATTTACTGTAATCTAAATTGAATAAACATGATTTTACTCTTTTCTATTCTATATATAAATTTCACATAAGGACAAATATCCAGACCCGAAATAATTACTTGTAGGCCATACAAATACTTGTTTCTGCACCTTACTTGATCCGCACACGCGCCACGGATCCTTCTGAAATGTGAAATATAAACGAGCACCCAACCCTAAGCTACCAGCTTTAATCCTAGAAAGATAATCCACGTCTTTGCGACGTAAACGAACCACAAAATGTTTTTTATTTCGCATCGTAGCACTGTATCTTTCAGTTAATCAGTTTTCGCAGAGCTACGCGTGGTGGTGGTGTCAACACTGTACTATAATTGATGTAGATACATATATAGAGTACGTCCGACAGATCGTATTCCATATGTTTACGTTTATTTATTGTTTATCAATGATATTAGGCTTTTAGATAATATTGGCATAAAAAGTAAAGTAAAAGTTACAGCAATAGCAATATTCACCGCAATAGCTCGACGCACCATCCTTGTCTGGTCAGATTGAGGCAATATTAGAGAAACTAATCGAAGAACCATGAAGAACTGTATATGGACCTTAAACCATTAACAAAACAAATCTATTACAACCAGACGAAAGGTGGCGTGACACATTCGATCAATGTTCGTCTATTCCATGTTTGAGGAAGACCAACAACTGGCCTAACGCTGTTGTGTATCAGAACAAGGAACCAGTCTTAGAAAAGAAAGATATTATTCATACTGTACATCAAAAATAAAAAGATGTCGAAAATATCATGTTTTAAATGTAAAACACCAATTTGCGGAGACACATAAAACCAATCTATGAAATCGTATCTAATTATGATTTAGGGTCCAAAATATTATTTTTTAAGTATAACAACTGACTAGTATTTAAACTTATGAAATACATTTAAAAATTGTGATTTAAATCAATATAAACATATTTTTCATAAAAGGAAGACTTATAGTTTATAGTTGCTTTATAAGAGGTTTAAATATTATTGTTATTTTTAGATTATATTCCATTTCTCATAATAATTTTCGGCTTTATTAGAATACAACACTATAAAATAATTATACAATTACCTATAAACTGTGTAACTATGGTAATTTGTCGAATATGCACATTTAAACTTCTGGTACGTCTTCAAGACGTATGAATATCTTTAAAGTAGGTATTATTACTGAATAATGTGCTGTAGTAGTATTAAGAAAGATAATCTATTATTTAAGTAGGTAATAAGATTATCTTCTAGGGTTAAACAAATGACTTCATTTATATCTGAGTAATGTGCCTGATGTTATATGCTAGATGAACAGAATATTCAAGAAGTCGGAATGCAGAAATGTCGCAAATATGAGAAATTCCAACGTAGCGAAGTCTTCATGTAAAAGATCCTTTAAAGCTTATTGGTTTGAATTTTCAACACCTGTTTGATATATGAAACTCCCGAATACTTAGTTTGAATAAATTTTAGAAGCAGTGTGGTTGCCAATGCTGATTTTAAGAATTTGAAAATATTTCCCATTTGTAACGTATTCAAAAAGAAAGAGGTTCTCAATTCGTCGGTATGTACGTTTTCATCTATTTTATGAAATGGGTTGTTCTTAAGAGGTGGCTCCATATAAATTTTAATTAAAGATTCCATCCCTATCGAAGAAAAGGGGATGAAGTTTTAATGTACCCATTCATTCAAACTTCTGGTCGCGTTACCTTGACCTTGTGATATTCCTTGACGAGTGGTCTGATAAAGGGTAAAATAATTAACCTATAATAAAAAGTAAAACCGACATCAAAAATATAAAGTTATTGTTATTTCAACTCATGTTATTTACTCATTAAAACTGAAAATGTCAGAATTTAAAAAAAAAAGAATAATGAGACTTAATTTTCGATACACCATGTATAGGCACCGACCGCAGAAGTTATTATGTGGAAATAATTTTATTCTTCTCAATTTTTTAACTGATTTTCACTTTGTTATTAAAAACTTTTTTCCTAATTTGACATTTTCAGTTTCACGAGAGTAACACGAGTAATAATAAGAATAATGTAATTATATTGTATTTGGGTGGCAATATAGGTTATGGGATAAAATTAAAATAAATGGTTTCAATGAATCTGCTACTTCATCATCATCATGCCGTAAAAGACATCTGCTGGATATACACCTTTTCCGTTGAAGGAAACGGACTGACGATTACAATACCAGACGTAAGCTATCCCTACCCTGCTGCTCGTCATTGATCTGGGATATTGAAGGAGGGAAGACAAATATTAGGTCAGTCCATCCGGATGGTAAGTGGATTTTGTGGCCCATAGAAATCTACTTATAGTTATGAATCAAATGCAGATGCATTGCCACCTCCTGAGTTTCTACACTCACCATACGAAGCACATCAGCGTTAAGCTGCTATTTCGCGCTGGTATTCTGTAAGAGCTGGTATTCTTCCCGGTCAGAGCAGACCATTCGTACAACAAACATTATATTGCTGCACTGTTTTCTACCACGTATAATCTGGCGTAAGCGATGATGGATGGACATGTGGTATATCATCTCGTTTGCGTCTGTCGTAAATGAAATGATACACCATGAATCGAAAGCCATAATTTTCTTTTCTTACAGAATACCATAAACAGATTATTGACGAGACACAGCAGAATAATGCTGCTGTGTCTCGTGTAAGTGTAGAGAACAAGAGACTTTGTACCACAAAAGAGGCATTCTATCTTCGTCCTCAGTTTTTTTTATATAATAGGGTGACAAACGAGCACAATCCACCTGATGGTAAGTGGTTGTTGTGGCCCATAGACATCTACATCTATCTCGTTTGCGAATCAAAATGCAGATGCGTTGTCACCCGTGAGGACTAAGATGGAATGCCCTTGTCCAGTAAAAGGGTCTCCAGTTCTCTATACTCACCATACGGAACACAGCAGTGTTAAGCTGCTATTTTACGCTGGTATTCTGTTAGAGCGTGGTCCTTCCCGGTCGAGCCGACCCATTCGTGCTACAATTACACTACTAATATAGCCGCAGCATGACTCTGCCACGTATAAAAACAACTCATCTGAATTTTGATTTTAATCAAGGATAGATGTAAATAGGAACTGTCAAGTAGAGTCACACTCACACGTCGTTTGTCAATTTATTTTATAAAACCGAACAGTGCACATATATTTGTCCTCAGATGCTGTTTGCAACATGCAAATTGCACAAATCTCGGTCGTCAGAGTTGACAGCGCATTTATGACTTTCTTTGTTTTAAATTGTTACAGGTGTCCATGAGCTACAGGAGATACCATCAGAAGGACTGTTACCTATATTACCATTACTCATTCAACCTATCAAAAGACCATTGCTAAACATAAGCTTGCACCATACATTACCTCATAGTGTGGATTTTGAAGTAGTTGCTAATCTCAGCAAACGGGATAGCAACAGCAGTTTTAATTATTTTAAGTTGTTATCAGAAAGACGGGACAATATTGGTAGTGGATTTTTATGCTACCACCACACGGCTCATTATCAGTCTATGGAGAATACACTGCGTTATAATTTAAAATAACTAAACTTAAAATATATGCGAATAAGTAGTTTCGGAATATAAACCGCTTTTAATATAATAACTTTCTTCTAAACTCTTCCGTACAAGTTTCAAAATTATCAAAAACATTATTGCTTTTATCAATATTTTAAGATAAAAGCTAAGAAATAATATATGTAACGATGATATTAAAGTCATAATTGACAAAAAATAAGCAAGGCACGCATTACCGAAAATAATTACGAAGCTAACTAAGAAAATAATTAACAAACAAGGCTCGGGCTATTGGGAGAAAATAGCGAAAATGTTCACTACTTTGTGCAGGTAAAAAGAAAATGCAATATTTTAATATCTATACTATAACTCTATGAGGATAATTTCTATACATTTATTATTTTTTGAAATTTTAATTGTAGTATACTACACTATCCATACAGATACTAAAGTTGAAATATTTGGGAGCGTTGTCCGTCTGTCTGTCTGAACTTTTATATAACTGAAAGTTAAGGAGCTTTCACCGCAATGTTATTTAGTAGTTTAGTAGTTCACTGATAAAATCCGTTACTTTATCCGGTGATGCAAAAGTCGAGTCATATTTTCTTTCTCTAAATATATCTTCATAATTGTTGCTAATGTTTATATAACGGAAAGTTTAGGTGGATTAAATCTAACACAAATATAAAATTTTCATTAATTTCTAAAATACAGAAAGATAGAAAGGAAACAAATGGCAGGCAACAACCCCAGGCTGGGTTCGAATCATGCATGGAACAAGTTAGTATTTCTATGGTTTACAAATATTTTTTACGGGTTTGTATGTTTGTCCTTGTGATTTTTATATAAACTGCCCCATGATACAGGAAAAATTCTACTGTAGGGGTAAGGTTTTAATTTAAAAATTAAATAATACGTCGTATGGGCTACACACCACAACGTCGCCGCTACGCCTACGCTACATCTCTGCTACGCCGCCGTTACACCACTGCTACGCCTCCGCCACACTACTGCTATGCCTCCGGTACCCCAATGCTACGCCTGCTGGACCATGCTACGCCCTGCCACACCACTGCTATGCTCTTACACCACTGCTACGCCTCCACTACGCAGCTCCTTATTGCTTTCACCAAGCCTTACGATAAGTCTTTACTAAAAGTTATTGATCATACTCATCATAACAGCCCATATAAATTCACTGCTGAATATACGTCTCCCACATATTGCCCCATAAGAGGGATATTCTATAAAAATATATACTGGTGGGCAATCGCAGTTTTTATATTCTAGTTGTTATTAGAAGACGCTACTGCCCATCCCCTGATTTGTTTCTCCTATCGCCTTTTACGACACCCACGAGACGACGACAATAAAAGTTAATAAGCTAAGATCCGCGTAATAAAATAAAATAATTTGTCTTAGTTAGTTTGAAGAGCATCCGGCCTCCCTCAAATGCGTGCACTATCCCCATTACTTAAGTACAGGATTACAACAAACCTCTGTACCTTTATCGACTACACCAAAGCGTCGACAGTATCAGTCATGAAGCCATATGGGAAAGTCTAAAGGAGCAGGGCCTTCGTCATACATCACGATCATTAAAAGCATATATTCTCACAGCAAGGCAAGAATTTAACTGGAAACGCTAGATGCCTTTAAGATAGGAAGAGGAATTAGACAAGTCCATTATCTTCCAAGCTGTTCTCACGTACTAGAAAATATATTCCGAAAATTGATTGGGACCAATGTGGCTTACGCATAGATGGAAGAAAACTTAATCATCTCAGATTTGTAGATGACATTGTCTTATTTGAAGAAACCCACATACCCTAGAGAAATGATTGAAGACCTAAACAAACAAAGGTGAAAATCGGATTATTCATGAACATAAACAAGACCAAACTATTAACAAACTTTTATATTCTAGTTGTTATTAGGAAGATGCTACTGCCCATCCCCTGATTTTTCTTTCTATCGCCTTTTACGACACCCACGAGACGACGTCGATAAAAGTTATTAGCTAAGATCCGCGCATAAAAAAAATAATGTGTCTTACCTAATTTGAAGAGCATCCGGCCCTCCCTCAAACACGTGCACTATCCCCATTACCACTAATCCCAGCACCACTACTCCCAACACCATTATTACTTATACTAATACGACACTGTATTGTCTCTGTATGTCAAAAACAATTTTAACATCTTTAATATAATGGATTTCAAAGTAACGCCTGATTGTATAAATAATAGTTGAAATATTTATACTGTAAAAATCCACCCTGTAAATAAAATAAATAAATGCATTTTAACCGACCGTCCTGTATTTGACTTTCCATTTACTAGCATTTACTTGTAAACCTTGCATTTGGTTGTAATTAACTGTTGCCTTATGGTTGACGATACGCCATTAACAATTGATATAATCGCGACAAGGCAGTGTGTTTGACGCGATGAAGCAACTGAAATTTTAAACTAAATTAATTAACAGATTCCTAGTGTGATTAATTGAATAATTAGCTTATAAAGTAAACATTGTCTGTATACTGAATATAATAGCATTTCATGCTTTGTATTTGATATAATGTAAATTCAGTAAGCGCCCAACAGTTATGTTATTAATGTGAAGATAAATTGGAGAATTTCAAACCAAAGTGATGAGATAAAAAAACAGAAGAAGCAAGGATTCACTACATTGTTCATAATTCAAAACACTATAATAACCAATGAACTAAATTGTGAGGAACTAATATATTTTTTTAAGTGATATTAGAGTAACATACGAGTAAAAGTCTACAAAATGGCTTATTAGCCTGGTCCGTGTTGACCTGCTACCGACATCTCAAACACGGAAAGATACGAGTAAAGATGTAACCAAGCACAAAGATCAATCAAACAAAATCAATCAATCCGTTAACTCTGACCAGAAAAGAAGCCCATCAAGGTTGTCCGATGAAGTAAAAGGCTCTGCCTACCAGACAAATCAGCGAAAACGAGTACATTGATGAGGCATCCACGATTTTTTACCAGCACCAGAAGCGGCGTCAATTTGGAATGAGGTGAAATATTTGACAGATTTGTTAGTGAGAATTAAATGTTTTTCTGTAATATTAGTTACATTTTATATTAATTAGATTAAAACTAATGAATAATTAAAACAGAGTTGAAAAATTAAAGAGTAATCCACCGAGAGATTTATTTTCAGTATTAATATAATTACCTGAAACTATAAAGTTTGAGCTTTATATGTTTTGGAACATTAAAACGTGTGTGCATCGTTATACGTTGCAGTGAACATAAAAATACGTCTAAAAAGTTATAAATCGTATAAGAAATTTACAGTTAACACTGTTTATTGTTTGACATTAAAAGTCATCCAAAAGTGACAAATTGTCATAGTCATCTGTCAAAGTGCCACCATAGAAATACAAGCTACATTCAGAAACGAGTACAAGTGTTTCTGTTCCACGCTACGATATCTACAAAGTAATCACCTGAGATGTCATTGTCACCTGAAATGTCTCTGCTCTTATCTAAAATGACCGAACAATTAAACTCGCAGACAGCAACAATTACAGAATATATAAATGCATTACAGAAAGTAGATGATAAAATAAAACCGATCATAGAGGAGAACGATAAATTGAAGAACGAAGTCGTTATGTTAAATAAATGATTCTTAACCTTGAATTAATAGTAGAAAACAATCTATTAATCCATGGGCTTCCTGAGGCAAAAAGAAGAAAAATTCCAAGACCTGAGTAACCTTTAAAATTGACACTAAACGAGATTGAAGTGGAACTGAAACAGGAGAAATTAATAGACTTCAGAGATTAGGAAAAAGGGGATCCAGTGACGGTAAAACGAGACTAATTTTACTTGCTACCACGAGCCTACAGAAAAGATACAAATCTTGAAAATAAAAAATTGAAACCTGGCACCTACATCACGCACGATTTCTCAAAGGCAGAACTTCAGGCAAAGAAACAATTCAAGAACAAGAACACCGACAAAAAAGAAATGGAGAAAAGGAAGAGATCTGAAACCCCAAGCCCTGGCAAGCAAAATCAAACCAATCCGAAGATGCATAAGATGTATGCCTTTCAATAACTACGGCAGAGATCACACTCCTTTCCAGGCAAAAGATTTCAAAACACAATCAGGGACAAATACATCTTCATCAAGAACTGGAGAATTACAACGGACAACAACAAACAATCAACGGATATTTTATCAGACATATCAATAGTATCGAGCTTAAATTTCAATACAAATCATCGCATGGTAAGAGCATCACTTAATATAATCCCACCAAAAGACAAGAAAGTACTTTGTCCAACCTAGTACAGTCAATAATATGGAAATCAACGAATCATGTCAAGTTCCATGGAAAATTTGTGCAGAGAACTAGTAGTAACAGACACACATGTATGAATCTGTTATGCTAAGCTACATAAAAGCTTATCTGCTTTAGCACTAAAAAAACTGGCTAGTAAACATAAGTACAATTTAAGTAAGACAACAGTGCAGTTTATTAAAGGAAACGTCTATTCAGTAATAAAATGAAAAACAGAATATCTTAAACATAACCGAGCTAAGCAAAAAATCAAAGAAGTCATTAAAGAGAGAAAAATAAAAAGATACAAACCCTAGAAAACATATTTTAACAACAAGAGAAACAAGAAAACCTCATAAAACTGTATGAATCAAATCCATGGATACCAAACTTGAAAAACAACCACAACAAAATTACAAATCGAAAAGATATGAATAAAATAGCTTCAAAATACTATCGAAACCTTTATTCGAGCAGAGATACTGTGCATCAAAGTAGATACGCAAGCTCAATAATTTCCACTTCAGATTTAAACTCGGAACCTGAAATCTTACAAAGTGAAGTTAGACTAGCGATACTTAGTCAAAAGCCAGACAAATCGCCAGGCCCTGATAAAATCACAAATGAGTTACTAAAAGGGACCCTGGAAGCATTGGTTCCTATACTGACTAAAATCTTTAACGACATTATAGTATTAGGATGCATTCCAAAACAATGGGAAACATCACATATAATTCTAATACACAAAAAGGAAATGAAGACATAGAAAACTACAGACCAATAAGTTTGATGTCGAACATCTATGAAGTCTTTTCCAAGGTCATATTTGGGCGAATAAGCACTAAATTGGATGAAAACCAATCCATGGAACAGGCCGGCTTTAGGAAACACTTTTTAGATCTAAATGATCATACAATGAAACAGATCGTAGAAAAGTACAAGGAGTACAACAAACCTCTGTACCTTTATCGACTACACCAAAGCGTTCGACAGTATCAGTCATGAAGCCATATGGGAAAGTCTAAAGGAGCAGGGTATCCCTTCGTCATACATCACGATCATTAAAAACATATATTCTCACAGCAAGGCAAGAATTTAACTGGAAACGCTAGGGATGCCTTTAAGAAAGAAGAGGAATTAGACAAGGGATCCATTATCTCCCAAGCTGTTCTCTGGTACTAGAAAATATATTCGAAAATTGGATTAGGAACAATGTGGCTTACGCATAGATGGAAGAAAACTTAATCATCTCAGATTTGTAGATGACATTGTCTTATTTGAAGAAACCCACATACCCTAGAGAAATGATTGAAGACCTAACAAACAAAGTGTGAAAATCGGATTATTCATGAACATTAACAAGACCAAACTATTAACAAACTGCGAAAACCGAGAGATCAAAATTAACAACCATACCTTCGATTACGTAGAAGAGTATATTTACCAGGACAAATCATCCTACAAACAAAGAATCTACCAAGAAGTCAACAAAAGAATAGCTAACAGCTGAAAAATATGGTCCCTAAATGAGGTAATGAAATCGACTCAACTGAAGGCAAGGAAAAGATGGGAGGATGAGATAAAATTAACAGCCGGTCCAAATTGAAGAAGGGTTGCAGAGATAGAAAACAATGAGAGATAGAAAAATAACCTAAGTATCATCATCATCATCATTGCAGCCCTTCACAAGTCCGTTGCTGAACATAGGCCTCCCACAAGGAATGCCATAAAGCACGGTCCTGAGCCACCTGCTATCGACCTGCAAGTCGTCACTTCATCTAGTGGGGTCGCCCACACCCGCCTACCGGCACGAGGCTGCCACTGAGAACCTTTTTCCCATCGGTTGTCGGTTCTTCGAGCTCAATGGGCGGCCCATTACCACTTCAACTTACTAATCCGTTGGCTATGTCGGTCACCTGGTTCTACTGCGGATGTCCTCAATTCTAAGTTTATCACTAACCTACGTATAACCTACGTATAATGAATAAGCTACATATGTTTTGTTTTAGTGTGTATCTTTACCTATATATAAAATTTAATATCTGTTGAAATAACTGGCTCAAGCTCAAGGGTTATTTTCATGCTCAGAAAGTTCATCTTTAAAATTTTTGTTTGTCTGTCCGAGCTAATCTTCAGAACGACTGAACTGATAGAGAGCAATGCCAGAGGGATATATATTTGATCCCAAAACTTAAAATTATTTTTGAAAAAATTAAAAATTGTTAAAGTAAATGGTATTTGATTATTTAAATCTTAATATTGCCACATTAATAGATCTTATCTAGGCAAAACCGGGGCATCACTAGTTTGAAATAAAATAAAACATTTGTGTTTTATTCATTTTATTCAATTTATGAGAGCAGTGTCGCAGGAGAAAACGCAGAGATACATATGTCATGTTGTGGCACCGTAAGAGATCACCCCATTCCATTGGTATCATTAAAAAACAGAAAAATCTTATAGCTTCGATAATTACGAGTAGCAAAACAACTGTCTCGTACATATTATCGTCATCACCATTACTGGGATTAGAACCTGAATATGCAAACTAATATACCGTATACTGACAATCGTGTAGTGGCGATGGCGGTGTGAGAATATCCACTACCCCATATCATCCCATAGGTGCCGTAAGAGACAGAGGGATACTGAAACAGGTGATGGGCAGTAGCATCTTCCTGATAACAACTCAAAATTATAAAAATAACTGTGGTTGCAACCAACTTGTGGTATTTATGGAAACTCCTATGGCAATCTATGAGGGTGGACCAGCAGTGGACTTTTATACCTGGATGATGATGGATGTATATGCAAACTTACAAAATTAACCTTAAATACAGACTTTATAGCATATGAATTTAATTCAAAAGGTTTTGATGCTTTTAGCTAAATAATAACCTGTTTCATACGTGCTCGTACGTGCATTAGCTTAATGAATTTAAAACCGCTAATGAACAATAATGGCACCAATTTAGCGGCGATAATAGTCCATGTTTAAAAATGTTACGTCATATTTACCTAACTTTAGCAAAATCGAAAATGTTAATGAAATTATTGTATTTACTTAGTAATGATGACATATGAATCTGAGAATTGGTCCTTCACTGCTAGCCGTATGAGGAAGCTCAAGGTCGCTAAACTAACTACTGAGAGGACCTCGGACTTTTTCTGAGCGATAGACTTCTAAATGTGTATATCTGTAGAACCAAAGTTATATAATCCAATGGATCAATAAGCTGGAAGAGGTAATGAACCAGCCATATAACTTGAAGAACTGACAATGGGGAAGAGAGGTTCTTAAAAAGCCTTCACCGGTTAGCAAAGTGTAGGGTGACTCCACACTAGATTCAGTGAGCACCTGGTAAGACATACCGAAAGTCGATGGCTGTAGGTTGCTCAGGACCGTACATTGAATCATTCCTATGTTTAATAGTGTACTTGCTTTGGGCTGTCATAATGATGATGATAATGAGTAATCGAAAATAAGAGTGTGTCGTACATATATTATGAGAGTGGTAGTTTATTGATAACTTTAATTCACTTATCATCAGTGAATTAAAGCTATCCACCTCCTTCTACTTAGCAGTTCGTCCGTAGGAACCACCCTCTTCCTCTAATTCCTCTATTGAAATAAGGATCATTTTTATTTCAATAGCCTCGCGAATCATCTTTGGAATGAATCGGTGTTCTTTAGCGAGGATTTGTGGTCTATCAAATCTGATGTAGTGACATGGGAGATCCAGACGTGATCATACTCGTCGACTGCAGACTTCCCTGAGCGTCGATTCTTCACATCAGCTATGTGTTCTTATACATACAATGGCGGAAGATTTATTTAAAGATACATTATCAAGTCCGGAGGTAAGGTCTCATCATAACTAACAAAACGAGCCCAAATTCGGCACAACTAGTTCTACTCGTCCAAAAGTTCCAGTAGTAGTCACCAAAGTACACCATCAGATCACTCCATCAAGTTCGGGGGTAAGGTCTAATAATAACTAACAAAACGAGCCCAAACGCGGCACACCTAGTTCTACTCGTCTAGGAGTTCGAGTAAAAGTCACCGAAGTACATCATCAGGTCACCCATCAAGTCCAGGGGTAAGGTCTAATCATAACTAACAAAGGAGCCCAAACTCGGCACACACCTAGTTCTACTAGTCCAGGAGTTCGTAAAAGTCACCGAAGTACATCATCAGGTCTCCATCAAGTCCGGAGGTAAGGTTTCATCATAACTAACAAAATGAGCCCAAACTCGGCACACCTAGTTCTACTCTGTCCATGAGTTCCAGTAGTAGTCACCGAAGTACACCTCAGGTCTGTACATCAAGCTCAGAGGTTAGATCTCATCTTAGCTAACAAAACGAGCCCAAACTTGGCACACCTAGCTCTACTCGTCCAGGAGTCCAGTAATAGTCACCGAAGTACATCATCAGGTCTCTCCATCAAGTCCTGAGGTAAGGTCTCATCATAATTAACAAACCAGCCCAAACGCGGCACACCTAGTTCTACTCGTCTAGGAGTTCCAGTAGCAGTCACCGATGCACTTTCAGATCAATCCACAAAGTCCAAGACGAATAGGCATTTATATATATATTTATAAATCCCACTTACTTTTAGCGAAAGAAAATATTATAATAAAATGTGTGATTATAAAAATAATAATAATATTTTACCTTGTCAAGTACCTATGTATCAAATTGAATATTTTGTGTTTGTACAGCGATCTTTTCAGGCAGGCGATACAGTATCCACTCACGACGGCGGCTGAGCGCGGACTGTGGTTTCATCGAAATTTTGTACAACAAATCAAAACGGGCACCAAAATAAAATAACCCTTATTGCAATCTATTATGATTCATCCGGGTTAGCAAAATATGTGCAAAAATAAGCATCAGTTTTTATTTTATTTATATTTGTGACATTTTGATAAAAGTAAACACCATTATTTTTTATTGAATATTATAGTATTTTTAGAAATATTAATGTATGTATATGATCCTTCACCGGTCGAGCTGACCCATTCGTGCTACAACTATACCACTAATATAGCTGCAATATGGCTTTACCATGTAAAATGTAAGTATAGTAAAAGTCAGTAAGTATTTCATGTATGTATTTTTTCCGAGCATTATATGTACTAGGTTCAAATTCAAATTCAAACTCAAATTCATTTATTTGCCAGAATGTAGGTGTACAAAAGTATGATCTTAAATTATATCTAATGGCCCATTTACATTCTACCACTACATATGGTGTGCAAATATTTTATAGGTTCATGCAAATTTTTTTAAGCAACAAATAGGAACGCAATGTGTAAATATGATTATTAAATATAAATTAATTAATTGATGTCAGATTTATAATGTCAATTCAAGTGATAAATTTTAAAATGTTAGATTATGTAATAAACGAACTCAATTGTTAATGTACATATTCCATGGTTGTTCAGCATAAAATAATTATTATTTACCTATATATCAATATTACTGATGTCAGATTTATTTTTCGCAATAAGTTATAAATTCCTAGTCGTCGTAAAACATTTTTCCTTTAACCATTGTGTCAACTTTTTTAAACATGTTTAAAGGTAACTCTTAAAGGAGTTACAATTTGTTATATACCTTTATAGCATTAGCAAAGAATTCCTTTTATACAATTCGAGCCTGCATTGAGGTAAACATAGCTTATGTTTATTTCTAGGAGCTACATTTCGTTTAGTTACATCTATATGTTTTCAAAGTGTTCCGGATGTTGTTTACAAATAGCATACTTCTTTAAAGTACAAGCATGGCAATGTCAAGATATTGTACTTTTTAAACAATGGCTTACAGCTATCCGTACACCAGGCTCCATAGATTGCACGCACACATTTTGTATTCTAAACACTTTTATATCCACCGAATTGCCCCACAATAAAAGACCATATGAGAGTATGGACGAAACATATCCGTGATATGCACATAGAGCAGCTTCAGTTGATACCGTGACTGTAACCTTTATTGCATAGACAAATCTGTCGAGTTTGTCACAAACGTAATCGACATGAGTTTTCCAGTCGCAATTTTGATCCAACATTATACCCAGAAATTTTGTACTGCTACTTGTTCGATGATTGTATCATTATATTTAACATTAATATTCAATGGTTTTCTTTTTATATGTCTGAAATTGATCATTTTAGTTTTTTCAATATTAATTTAAATTATTACAATAAAGCCAGTCTATTATGTTTTAATTGTCTTATTTACCTCTAGTTCATATGTATCTGCATTTTCACATTTCACGATAAGGGTGTCATTAAGTTTTCGGAACAGGACTCTTCTCAAGGAGTTATAGAAATGCGTTCTATTTTTGTTTTCGAATCATAAATTTGTTAGTAGCCAAGGCCAGATTAAACTACAATATAAACTATACCCAATTTTTTTTCAAACTTCGTATTTGGCGGGAATTTGATTTGTATGCAAAATGGAGAATTAAGCATCAGTAGCCTAATGGCAGGGCGCGGAACGCGAACTCGAAAGGTCGTGGGTTCGAATCCGCCATTCGACTACTGTCGTGAACCACTTCTAACACAAGCATTTTAAACTTACCAGAAGTGGTTTAAGGGAATATTAGTAATGTTTAATAGCATTACTAGTATTTATTTTATTTAAAAAAAATATAAAAAATATAATTATATAAAAAACTTTGGCAAACTATCCTCCATCTTATTCTACAGTGGCGAACAGGCGGAATTTAAACGAGGTAGAACGTTAATAAAGAAAACGTTAATAAAATTGAAGAAATTGATAACGTAGATCGATGTGTGACCATCCGTTATTTAGATGAGATTCTAAAGCTTTCGTTTGAGATAATTCAGTTTATTTTAACTCATACCTTAAAATTCAAAATGGTGGACGCACGCTGGGTTCCTTGAATGTTAATATACGCCGAAAAGAAAGCAAGAGTTAACATTTTAATTTAAATTTAGCACATTGAAGAAGATCCAAATTTTTTGGCTTTTGTAACTGTAGATGAAATGTGGGTACATCATTTTGAGACGGAGACGAAAACCATAGAAGGAAGTGTGTGGGAAAGACCGTTCCCGCCACCTAAGAGATTCAAGGTGTCTGCGTCAGCTGGAAAGTCATGTTCTATGATGCGGAATATAGTAATGATCGATATGTATAAGTAGAGACAATAAACGTTGATTATTACGCATCATTAATCAAAACTACGCGAAGAACTAAACAATAAACGTCGAGGAAAATTGCTGGCTATAGTGCTTTTTCATCATGGCCCCTGCCCATTTCCATCGCTGCCATTCGAACTGCTAGATTTCAGTTGATGCAGTACCCACCATTATATTCTCCTAGTTTCAATTGAATCAGCGGTCAATTGACATGCGACGGACTAAACATTTTCGTCGCAGGGCGACATAAGATAATAGAAATTTTACTCATACCAGGCCAAATACTGTCAAAATAGTTTTTGTTTAGTATTTAGTATATTTATTTGTAGGATAAAAGTTAGTTGAAAACTTTTAATGTGATTTAAGAATAATAAACATGTATATTACTATCTATTTGATAAATCATAATGGCAAAACGTCGTTCCTACTATAATTGTTGGATGGATGCTTAATGAGCAAACAAAGGATTCAGTTCAATAATTTTTAAGTATATATATAGTTTATAGGTATAAAAGGTGAATATATTTATTTTTTTTTGTTAGGTAATTATATGAAAAGGATTAAGTAATAATTTAACTACAGAAGTAATACCTAAGTACTTTGTTACAAAATTTAGTTGAAATTTACTTCACTATCCAAGTACCTACTTACATATCTATACTTGTCTTTTGTAATTAAAATATTTTGTTAGTTATAATAACACAACTACTGAAATCAAAACTTTGTTTAGAAGTTTTTAACTGAGTATGTTTGTTGTTTAACGTTGTGTGGAACATCGCGATTCCCGACGAATGGCCTTGTGTTACATGCGTTGGGCATCACAGAACTCACATAGTAGCGGAAATATGGTCGATCGTAGAATAGATGCGGTAGTACTTTATTTATTCTGTGCCACATTTACTTTACTCAAATGTATAATGATTCAAAATACACGTGGTTCCATCTAGTTATTAGAGGACGTACAAACCAACAATGAGCTACAAAGCCAAACAGTTTACTTACGGAATATCTTGAAAAGGCATAACTGAAATATTCTTGATCAATTTATTTCAATGATGATAATCTTTTTAATTATTGGTTTAGGTTTATATAAAATGTAGTTTAAAAATTTATCAATATCAAGTTCCGCTCCAGATTCCTATAACTGTAAGTGTAAAGAATTTAATAGAAGTTTAATATAAATAAATATTAAATCAATATAATTTACAAATTAACAAAATCCGATTCCTACATTAATTAAAAATACTTAACTGTTTTACCTTACGATATCTCAAAGACAAATCATCTTACACTCACCAGATGTCGCTAGTACGAGATGAACTATTCGTCACGCAGGTCACACATTTTAATCATCATTTAATAACTGAAAAGCCTTTCTGTTTTAGTGTAGTGTAGTGTATACAAAAATAATGCCTCAATAGTTCTTAATTTTACAATTATTTACTTTCGATAATTACCCGTAGCTTTGATAATTCATTTCGAATCTAATACATTTCACGTCATTCCAACGTGGCGCCGCCCTGGTAAAAAAGTTGTGTATGCAATACTGTGAAATTGACATTCTGTTAACTTAATTAAATATTTAACATGAAGCTAGTACAAGTAAGTATCAATCAGCATAATATTTTTTATCTATCAAATCGCCCTATCGGTCACGCCACGATCACAGCACCTGTTGACACTAAGAATAGTAGAATTTCAAAATGTTGAATGTGGAATGAGGACTTACTGTTTTGGATAAAATATTATCCAATTTTAAATATATATTTACTCCAATCAACTTTATATTCTAAATTTTTTTTTAAATGAGCTTGAATAATAATAATTTCCGATTTCTAAGAAGAGACAACTTTGTTCGGTTTAAAATATGTAATTTTGTATTAAATAATACTCATATTAAAATCTCATTAATTTGATGTAAGAGCTCATAATTTAAACTTAAAAGCGTACATTTTTTGGTTTAAATTCTTTAACACACTCGATTTTAGAGCCTTAATTATATCTTGAGCCCAAAAATAAACAATCAATCTTAGTCAAACTCTAATTTATTTATCTCCATTTATAGTTTTGATCTCTCAGCAATTCTGAGCTAATTTTAAAAATCTTGCGCTTAGATTTTTTACTCAAGATTCTCTTTTTTATTTAAGACATTTTTCTGTCCCTTCACCAACTACCATACTTAATATTAGAATCAAACTCTATTTCGAGATCAGAAATTAAGTAAGGAAAATTTTGATATCTACTCTTAGACAATGAATAGACTGTAATTTACTGTAAAATTTATCATTATGATATGAATAAGAGAGTATTGCTTAAAAAAAAACTAATATCGAATAGATAGGATAGCTTATCTTTTAATCATGCGAGTAATTAATTAATTAAATTCAGAAATAATTAACTCTACGCAACGAATTAAAGATGAATATAATTTATAGTTAATACTTGAAGATTTTTTGGATGTTATAGAAATTGATTGGTAATAAATGAAAGGGTATATCCCAGAAATGAGACGACCTGTAACTATTCGCAGAAAACTGGTTATAAATGCTAGTCTTTATTGGTTTATGTTGCGACATTTTATGAGATCAATAGACACTTTAAATATGTAACTAGAATCTTTAAATTAGGATACTACTTAATATAATGTTATATAACTTGTCTACTTTTTATTATTAATCAAATAAAATTCTTCTTCTTGATGGCCGTTGTTTGAAATCTTGGTTGTTTTAATGTTTTGTCAATAATATAAAATAAAATTGATAAATGAAATAGGTAGCACTAAAGTATTCACAAATTATTAATTTTATATCATTAAATGATTAATTATTATTTTTAAATATGATTCCCTAAATACAAAATAATTTGTTTCATCTTTGGAAATGGATTTCACAAACCTCCATATTTCTATTTATTTCACTAGATGGCGCCACAGAAACTATAAATCGCGGTATGGTTCGCCCTTTGTACAGTTACTATAGTGCAAAAGCCACTCACTTACATTGTTAATATTATATATTTTTTAAATAGATATATGATAATTGGCAAGACTAAATTTTGAAGGTCTTCATTAAGACTTCTGTTTCAGTCAGTCATGGGTTTACAGAGTTACTCATCTATTTTATCTGAGGATAAGGGGAATTACACACGCAAATTATATGTGATTTGATTTTTCATATCCCATTATTCAAAAATTATTTTTGTTGTGTTTTAATATTTTTTCTCTCAATATCGAAGCCTCATTTTGTAAAAAAGAATGATTTTTCAACTATCAATAGCTACGTATATTTAACTTATTTTATTTTGTTATTTATAGGTCAATTCTGGTTTACAAAATTCAACTAAAAATCAGTAAATATATAAGACAGTTATTATAATAATTATTTTTTGATTTCGGACATAATACTCATTTACAAAGGAAAATATTTCTGCTGCGTCGTTGTCAGCTGTCAAAGCAAAACGACTACATAAAATTTTTATCAATATGGAATAAATTCAGGGAAGTTATGTGATAATATTTCATTTATATAGCAAAATGCTTTTATTTAGGCCGTAAATGATTGTGTTGCAGAGAAAGATGCGGGGTACAGTACATTTCAAGTCAATATGAAGCTATGTAATATAAATATTTTTGAGTGCTGTAGAGATCTGTTTAGATTTTTATGAATATCTCGGTCTGCCACATTCACAGCCGGATTTCCTTCAGGGGCAAATTGTACCGACGGTAGGCTGTTTAAAGGTAAAAGGGGGATTAAATGCACATATTAAACGATGCCATGGTAAAAGTATTTCGGCTACACAGCCTACCGTAGAAATTCATTACTCTATTAGTAATTCCTCTAATGACACAAATTTTTCCCTTTTTGGAGCAAATTTACAATTATCATTGTAATGTACCAGTGGTTAAAATAATTCCTAGAGGTGCGAGGATGCAGCTTGCTAAAGCATTGTCATGCACTATTCAAAATTGATTCACTAATAGTGAAAAGACTTGGAAAAATTATTTACTTTCGCGTATTCCCATTTTCATTTTGATAAAACAATAAATCAATTACGTCTCAACTAAAAGAGACATCTTTTCAAAATTTAGGTTACCCAATTAATACTTATTTATCTCGACCTCGCTCTAAATTTGATTTAAAAAATTAGTGTTAGTTGCCTAGTTTAAACGACACACAAACATGTAAATTTAATGGACTGTATTTAATTATTTTTACTTGTTGCACACTGTCCAAAGAAATACGAATATTGCTACATAACAAAAACACAATTCCGTTTTATGTACAAGAATCGTACATAACTGGGGACAAAATTTAATTACAAGTTTTTATAAAGAAATTGATACACAAAACCCTTATTGACCGTATTCAGTTCAAAGGTTATTAAACATCTATATTAAGTTACAGAAGTATTAATTTAAACATATTATGTAGACTAACTATTATGTACATAATATTAAGTAAGTAACAACAACAAATATGTTTTCCTTTTCTTTTTTACAAGGAGGATAACAGAAATGTATGTGTATGTTATACAAACAATTCACCACAAAGGAACATATAAAAGAATCTTATGCACTAAACCAAACCATGTCCTTAAAAACTTGATATTGTCATTTAGTCAAAATGCATTTTTAGCACCATATATTTTATTAAATACAACACTTAGACAAAATGCGACTTCAGACTTTGAAAGAGATTTTTTTTTAAAACAAAACAATTCTATTTTTGGAAAGACAATAGAGGATAAACGAAAACAAGTCGATGTAAAATTGGTTAGTGTATGGAAAGATACATCCTAGCTGAAAATATATCAGCACTCCTAATTTTAAAAATTTGTCGATAATTTCAGATTCGTTAGCAGCAATCCAGTTAGAACTAGCAACAGTTATCCTTGATCGCCCAATTTACATTGGGTTTTCAATTTTGGATTTAGCTAAGCGTCATTTGTACCATTTTCATTACTCTATATTGAAACGCATGTATAAAAATTCGCTGCAACTCTGTTATACTGATACTGATAGTCTGTTGTATCTAATAAATACAGATGATTTTTATAAAACATGAAAGTAAATATAAAATATTTTGATACCAGTAATTTCAAAAAGATCAGTAATATGCCAAAGTAAATTGTAAAATTCCAGGCTTTTTCAAAGACAAAATGGGTCGTGATATAATAACTGAATTTGTTGGATTAAAAGCGAAACTATATTATATTGATTCCAAAACCACCTCAATAAAAAGCTAAGGTATTAAATCTGTTACTAAAAACCTTAATACTGAAAAATATAAACGAACGTTATGGTCTAATGAACACTTTAGAAAGAGTATGTGTATAATTAGATCAAAGAATCATCAAACATTTACTCAAAAAGTTGATAAACTTGTACTTAATAGAGATAACGACAAAAGACAAATTATGGCAGATGGCTACTATACGTTACCATGGGGACACTATAAAACTGTATTTTAATAAATTTGAATGTAAAACTATGTAATGCTGCTACTATATACTGTATAAGTAACTAAGAGATAAATGTATAGCTTAAGTTACATGTATTATCGTGTTTATAACTTTATATTTAGTTTGAATAAATACATTCGTTGGAACAATAAATGCCTTTTCCTTTTTTTGCGCACTTTTATTATATTTTACAAGCTACATTACTAAAATTAATAGTTCTCACATAATTTTTTACCTATTTTTTTTATAAGACAATTTGTAGCATCTAACACTTCATCATACATTGAATACTACTGGAACTCCTCGACGAGGAGAACTAGATGTGGCGAGTTTGTTATTTTTTTGTGTTATTTTACTAAATACACTTTGCCTTCCTCACTCCGGGCCATAGATAATATACTGTATAGTAAAGATGGTTATATATTTTATTTGTTAAAATAGAGTAGATATGAGTTAATTTTTTTACAAATTTGTTAAATAAACAGAATTAACCATATTGAATAAAATTCTCATATTCCAGTCCATTCAAAACAATCCGACGTTTACTGATTTATATTAGCCGTATTTATATATGACATCTAGCGTCTTCCACGTACCACAGTGAGTCGATCAATTTTAGTTCGATAAAATGACTTTACCAATTGAATTGAGTAGATGGCGGTTTACAAACCCATTTTCTTTGTTCGAAAGAAACATTCTTTAAAAAACATCCATACATGTATTCTTTTGATTTATTACATTAAAATTTAGGCTTCAGATGTCAAAAAATGAGGATTGTAACAAATATTTGCTATAAAATCGAACTTAGATCCAATATTTTATGCTCAAATTGTGGTTGAAAATTATCACATTAAATAAATTGTTTGCCGTTAAATCTTTTGAAGTGTTATTTTTATTAAACTGTACGAAATGATATTTTTAACACATAGATGTAATAATTGGCTGAATTCCTTAGTGGCTGATGTTAATTTTATGTACTTTGTTGTTACGCTATTGGCTGAAATATTGGTTGGTATTAATTTAAACGAAGCGCACAGTTATATTATTATTGTTTAGCTTACATTTTCATCAAAACATTCATCATCATCATTACAGCCCTTCACAGTCCACTGCTGAACATAGGCCTCCCCACGGAATGCCACAAAGCCAGGTCCCGAGCCACCTGCATCCATTGACTTCCTGCATGTCTTACAGGTCATCAGTCCATTCGTTTGTTATTGAGTGCTTCATGTCGGATCATCACGTGGTTGGAGTCTCGGTACCGTTACATGTGACGCAACACTACACTGACAGTGTGGACTCGGACACTCGGTATGTGATTAATAATAAGCTAGTAGCTAAGCAGATCACTGATTACGATTGGTCTCAACTGTTGCTTATTGATTTTCCGTTAAAATTGTATTGTATGTTAGAAAATGTTTTCAATGATATTTATAAAATAGTAAGACTGTAATGCCAAAGATTAAAAACAGGATACACAACCGTGGATAGACAGAGATTTGAATAAAATGTTAATGCGTAGGGATGGTTATTTAGGGATTGGAAAAACATCAAACAATAATGAAAAGACTAGAATACACACGATTTAGAAATAAGGTAAACAAATTAATATTTAAAGCAAAAATAGGTATCGGCAGGAAGAAATCAAGAAGTGTGGAGACCAAAAAATCTGGGACAAAATTAATAGCTGGACAGGTAGGAAAAAGCAAATATAGATGATACTGTTAAAAGATACTTTGAAATAAATACACAATGTATAATATATGTAGTCAATTTGCAGATACATTTACTAACGAAATTATTGCTATTAAACATAATTGTAGTATTAAACTATTAGACAGAAGTAAATATGTTAGAGAAAGTGATGTAACATTTCGCTTTAAGCCAGCTACCAGTGACGCAGTGTGCAAAGTCATCGATCAGCTGAGCTGTGATAAGGCGCCAGGCACTGACTGCATTCGAGTCATAGACTTAAAAATAATCAAGAATGAGATCTCACCGGTCTTATCGCACTTTGTCAACCTGTGTTTGTCGAAAGGGGAATATCCTAGTCTACTCAAAAAAGCTTTAATTAGGCCCATCTACAAGCAGGGAGAGCACTCAGTGTATGCTAACTATAGACCGATTGCTATCTTATCCGTCATTAATAAAATAGTTGAGAAGATGGTAGTCGGCCAGGTTAGCGAATTTTTAGAGCAAAATAGTATATTAGCGGATGCAGCACAGGTTTAGGCATGGTCGTAGCACCGTAACAGCACTATCACAGTTTTCGAAGAATATGAACAGTAGTCTCGACCAGGGCATCAGGTCCTGGCGCTGTTCATAGACTATAAAAACCTTCGATACTTTGGATCATGAGGTGCTGTTGCAGGCCATGGATGAGTGTGGAATCAGGGGCCCCACAAACAGGTGGTTCGGAGTTATCTGAGTGGCAGAACCTTACAGACCTACATCTCTGGTGTTGCTGGTAAAAAGTGGCGGTACAGCTTGGTGTACCGAGGTGGCTCAGTCTATGGTCCGGTTGGCTACGTTGCATGTCAATAGCGTCAGTAATGTGGTGAAGAAATGTCGGTGTATATGTACGCGGACGACATGTGCCTATGTCTCCTCTAAGAATATACAAGAGATCAGGGCTGTGCTACAAGCAGACTTCGATAATATATCCGGTGGGCTCACGATAATGGTATCATACTTAACCTTAATAAGACGAAAGTGATGCATCTGTATTCACCGCACAACTTAGTGGCAAACAATGTCAAGAGCGTGGATATAGGTATCGTGGGTCACACGTATAAGTGTATGCACGTCAAAAATGTAAATTGTGTTTGTCAAAAGCTAGAATATGTCAGTAAATTTAAGTATCTAGGTCTGTGGGTGGACTGCAATATGAATTGGAAAACACAGGTTGACACAGTGTGTACAAAGCTTAGGGCAGTGTTGAGTAAGTTTTATATCCTGAAGGCGCCATTGAGTAGAAAAACGCTGCGTGTCATTGGTAACCTATGGATTAAATACGTATGGCCGTACATTTAAAAACTATCTTAACAGTATAAAATCGCTGCAAATTCGTTTTATGAAATACCTTGTTAACCCACAAACAAAACTTGCCTGTAAAGAAAATTATGAAAAACTTTTTGTTGTCTGTAAGGTGCTTCCTGTACATGAAAAGGTCAAGTACCTGTTGGTTCTAGAACAGTTCTATAACGACCAGTTTAAAGTGCAAGTGCAAAATAGGTACAATATAGAGCGTAAACTCACGACCAATAGTAAAAATTACTATGGCGAACCAATAAGTTTGACCCTATACTTTTCAATAATATCGATTGGCTGAGAGAAGATAATACTAGAATAAGTAAACGAACACTAAAAAATAAATTAAAAACTATTTTCCTTAATGAAGTTGTCGCAAGATGTGAAAATACTAACTAATTTGTTGTTGTTTTAATATAACTATTGACAATTACGTATATTAGACCTTATTTTAACGATTTAAACATTGTTATGATGTATCACTTAACTAGTGCCTATAAGTCAGAAAGAGTGCGCACCTGAGGTGCGACGACTAAATGTTAGTATTAAATAATTTTGTCAGCGCGGTCCGCTGACCGAGTGTGCTGGCGGTGGCTCGCGTTGCCACAATACTTGCTATTATTTACACTGTTTTATTTTCATTAAATTGTATACGTATTTGAACCAAATGTATTAAGACAAGCGCTAATCCCGCCGACAAACTGTTACGCAGTTTGGTGGGTGTAAAAAATGTACTAAAGGTTTAATCCAGAATAAATGATTTATTATTATTATTATTATTATTATCTAGTGAGGAGACGCCCTACACTTCGCCTGCCGGTTTGAGGCTGCCACTCGAACCTTTCTTCCCCAACGGTTGTCGGTTCTTCGAGCTATGGCCGGCCATTGCCACTTCAACACTACTAATCCGCTGGGCTATGTCGGTTACTCTGGTTCTACTGCGGATATCCTCATTTCTAAGTTTATCAAGCAGAGGAACCCCGAGCATAGCCTCTCCATAGCTCGCTGAGCGACCTTGAGCTTCCTCATACGGCCATCAGTGAAAGACCACGTCTGAGTTTCATATTTCATCACTGGCAACACGCTGGTTGTGCAATTTAGTTTTGAGGTTTTGAGTATGCCTGACGAGAAGATGGGTCGTAATCTCCGAACGCTGTCCAGCCGAGTTGAATCCGTCGATTGACCTCTCGGTCGAAGTTGGACTTACCTAGTCGGACTATTTGTCCCAGGTAAACATATTTGTCAACAACTTCGAGCTTAGTGCTCCCAACAACTACCGGCATAGGTGTGACATGGACATTAAACATGATTTTGTTTTGTCCATGTTCATCTTGAAGACCTATCCGTTGGGAGACACTATTGAGGTCATTGAGCATATTAGGTCGTCCAGTGATTCTGCCATAAGGACTATATCGTCGGCAAATCTAAGGTAAGTGATGTACTCGCCGTTGACGTTAATACCGTATTCTTTCCAGTCTAGTAGCTTGAAAACGTCTTCCAATGCAGCGGTGAAGAGTTTCGGGGATATTACGTCACCTTGTCTTACACCTCTCTGCAGTTGGATAGGTTTCGTACTCTGGTTCTGTACTAGGATAAGCATCGTAGCCCTACTGTACAAACACTTCAGCACCTCGATATACTAACAGTCCACTTGGCACCGCTGAAGGGACTGCAGCACCACCAAATTTCGACGGAATCAAAGGTTTTCTCATAGTGCACATACGCAAGGCAAAGTGGCAGATTGTACTCTCCGCTCTTTTGTACAATTTGCCGAAGGGTATGTATGTGGTCTATGGTGCTAAAGCCTTTGGGCTCAACTTGTTCGGGAGGCTGGAGTCGTCGAGTCTGCATGCGAGACGATTCGTAATGACTCTCGAAACAGCACGTACACGCGGCTCAGAAAGGAAATTGGTCTGTAGTTCTTCAAGAGGCGTTTTCGCCTTTCTTGAAGAACAAGATCACCGCACTTCTGCTCTACGCCTCCGGTGTAATGCCACCATGGAAGACGAATTAAAGAGCTTCTGAAGGACTTCAAGTGCCGGTTTTCCACCCACTGAAGCTCAATCAAAATATTACAAAGGATTTATATAAAAGTTGGAAAACATACTGAAGTTAACTAAGATTTTTATTTGGTTTTTATTATGTAGTGTACATAGTGTACAATATTACACTGAAATGTTTAACACTACCACACACAACCACCCTAGCTGCGTTTATTGTGCGATAGGCTGCGATGAATCTCCTTTAAATGCCATCTAACATGATTATAGAATAAATATCAACAAGGAAGATTAAGTCCACGGGACGACTGTTATAAAACTCAGGATCAAAGTTTATGTTTTTATAAATGACCATGAAGGCTTTGCGAAAGATTGGTTTGGCAAATGTTTAATTAAGTTGTTCATTATATAAACATTAGAGTTGCAAGAATAATCATTAAACATTGATACACATAATATTTAACATGCCTTGCAAATTTTTTCCTTTTCCCCGACGCCATATACGACTCCTTGCAGTGCTGTCTTTTTGGGCTAAGGTTTGTGCGGCATTTTCCGAGATGAGGCGAAATTTGGGATCCTTGATCTATCAACGCTCTTTTGATCTGATGGGTTCCATATAACCTTAACTTTCACCAAAGCTGTCGATAATAAAATTTCTCCTCCTAAATTATTTTGTGACACGTGCGAAGTGTTTGTTACGGACTCGTTAGGTTTTTTCGCAACCTGTGTACCGGATATGGACTTTGTGCATGCGTCATGTAACAGAGTATTATGTTTTTGCAAGCATTTGTGGGACCTTTGTTGGATGGATGGATTTCCGTTGTGGCTAAATAAACAATTTATGCAAAGTTTCAATTTGTTGGTGGTTTCCAATTTAATTCCATTTGACATTGCTAAAAATTTTTTGCAATTGTAAATGCCATGATCATCATTACAAAGAGGACATTTGATTACAGTAACGTTATATGATTTTGCAATAGGTTTGTTTGTCGCATTGTGATTAAAATTGAATTGCTTTTGTAATTACTACTTGATGTTTAATGAAGTTATATTGAGACTGAACGTTTAATTTTGACGTATTTTCTTGTTTCGCCGACATAATTCAAGTGTTGTAAATTTTCTTTCTAAGTAATTCAGAAACTCTGTACTTTAGGTAAAATCCATAGGTCGCTGGTTCAATCCTGCTCGAATGACCAAAAATGTTCGGGTATTGGACGAATGTTCAATAATAATTGAAATTTTATGTTAAAACAGTTTAATAAACAAGTAAAAATATAAGATTATAATATGTTGAATAATGATAAATCTTAATTTTAATGTTATAATGTTAAATGTTATGTTAATGAGTTCGTGTCCGTCGCGGTTACGGTGAAAACGTGAACTAACTCAATTTTGTAATTAACAAACTATAGCGATTGCGTTGCGTAAAATGTTAACCAGCAGAAATGTACGGTTGGACCATACAATATAATAAACTGAAAAGAAGCATACGAACAGTATTATTTGTGTATTTATTGTAAAAGCTAGTAGGTAATTACTAGTGACGCGCGGTGTTGCACTGCCCGCGAGAGAAATAATAAATGTTATTTAAATCGATTAGGTAGGTAAAATATAAATTCTTTGGTACACATTATTAAGCGCTTGCGGACCACTGGTGGTCCGAATCACTAGTTGGGAATCTGTAACTAGGGGCCTCGCAAATGCTACGCGACCTCTTGCAAGATGACTGTTGGTGACGCGCTTTAATGTATATTATCATTAAAATATCTTTCTATTTTTAAACGAAGCATATTTACGTTAATAATAGTTTATGTTGAAAGTAAATATATTTCCAAATTAAAGAATAATCTATGTTAAATGTAAACAGATTCAATATAATGATAAGAATATTCGATTTTCATGCGAGAGATCAGGGTTCGAATTCCCGACTGAGAGATAATTCCATAAAATTGTTTATAAATTAACTTAAAGTCATGTGTTATATAGTAATCAGCTATATAATACTAATAAAAGATTTGCATTAAATTAGATACTTGTTTAAGTGAAAACATGTTATGTTCTTGAGATAAGAGATAAGTTACATAATGGCTAGATAAGAAAAGCATATGTAAACAAATAATATTATATAATGAACAGAGATAGCTGTAACTTAGACAGAGAAAGCACTAGCCTCCTTTTTTTGCCACCATCTCACTGCTAGTAGTGGGCTTCTAGTGCCTAGCAATCTCTGGAGCAACTATTCGTATTTCGTATGTAATATATTTTTGTAGGTATAAGAAATGAGAAAAAAATCAATCTTTCAAATTATCAAAATGTTTTTATTTGTTTAGGATTCCCACACCCGCAGCTAACCGTGCGTACACTTGTGTGTGTGACCCGTGTCAATGTAATAGTTCGTTTCTATACCTATCAATTTTGCAACACGTCCTTAAGCGACAACCGTTATTTATCAATTTAAATTTTTCCGTACGTATGTACATATGATGTTCTCAAAATTATAACGATGAAATGTTAAGGTATTAGTCATGGAAAAGCAACAGCGGCTACTCATGACCCGCACCATTACCTTCTATTCACAGATACTAATACCACACCACGTTGGGTTCAGGAACAACGAGGTGGGCGTGACCCCAGTAGGTGTGCCACTCAAAGCCCGTCTGTACACTCTCAAAAAGGTTAGACGACTAGGATTACGGGTCCCTATGGAATGGTCCCGGTCTTGACGTCAGTCATCAGTGGACTGTATTTCGTTTAGTGGGTTCAGTGCTGACTCGTCATTTTAAAATGTCATTACATAATTTCACTTGACAACACATACAAAAGTCACATTATAATAATATTCAATACATTGACATCACAAAAACATATTAAAATATTTAACAAATACAACAATTTTACAAGACATTTTAAAGTCATAAATCTTAAATATCTATTATACACATTCAAAACAATTATCTTTATTAATAAACATGAACGTCACCACTGAGGACTAAAATAGAATTATACTCTCTCCTTGTCCGAGACGTTCTTTGTATGTAGTACGCCGTATTTTATACCAGTACCATCACAGTTATCCCAAGCTCCTAAAAAATTTTGGAACGGCAGAATATATGTACACACTATATCCACCTGTACGTCAAACGCAATGTCATTGCGTTTTTTTTGCTCCAGCCGTCACGGTGTGTTTTATAAATTTCGTTATAAAAATCAAATATGTTGTGTAATATTAAATGTTTTGTATCAAAACCTACCACAACTGTATTTATTACATGCTTGCGAGGTAATATTGGGTTATACTTTGGAAAAAGAAGATATTCAAAATGGAGCAAACTGATTAAGGTAAACAAGAATCATCTTGTTCGGAGGTACGTGTTAAAATCTAAAAAAAATCACTTATTAATAAAGTCAGATTCACTGTGTATTGAAACACTTAATACCTAACAAGTATGATTAATTATCAATGAAAATCCACTATTAAGCTTTAATAACATAACCTCGTCACTCGTATAATATGAAATAATAAATAGGTATTTCCAACCAATAAATGTAGGTTGATATATATAGAGATTCGTTGAGAAATTGGAGTGATATATTTAATATGTTTTTCTTACTTTCGTGTTCAATTCGTCTTTTGAGCATTAGTTTGGCAGTCGCCATTTATCATAGTCATGGGGCAAAATTGCGCACATGCAGGTGATTTTGGGACAGTATTGGGAAAATAGGAAAAGGAAAATACTCAGGCTGATACACTATCACCATCTTGTTGGACAATATATTATGCAATACTGAGATACAAAACAAATACTATGGGCTTAAACTGCTGGGAAAATATATTACATGAGTTATATGGATATGTTACAAACAGACCATTAGAACTACTACTTGAATATTCATTCAGGGTTCATGTATATATAATAAAATAAGAAATAAAATGCCATCAACATCTTGGGACAGGATTTTCTGGTTTCTGGCAGAATTACTGAGGACTTAAAACTGTTGGAAGAATATCTAGCATAAGTTATATAAAATGCTATATACAGACCATTAGAGCTATCACTTACAGGATATACATGGTATAAATTACTCAGGCCATTAGAGCTATCACTTATGAGGATAGACATGGTTAACTATTCATACCTTAGAGCTATCACTTAAGAGGGCAGACAGATTTGAATTGATATATAAAGCGTTACCATTAGATAAAAGACATTAAGATGTGCTAGGCCTCCGAAGACATCACTGCAGGCTTTAAACCATTAGAACTATCACTTAGAGGATAGACATGGTTAACTATTCAGACCTTAGAGCTATCACTTAGAGGGTAGACAGGTTTTGAATTGACATAAAAGCGATACCACTTAAAGGAAGACATTAAGATGGGCTAGGACTCAGAAGAATTCACTGCAGGCTTTAAACCATTAGAGCTATCACCTAGAGGATAGATGGTTAACTATTCACACCTTAGAGCTATCACTTAGGGGATAGACATGGTTAACTATTCAGACCTTAGAGCTATCACTTAGAGGTTAGACAGGGTTTGAATTGACTTACAAAGCGCTCTCACTAGAAAGTAAAACATTGTTGTGCTGTACGGGGATTTAGAATAAAAATAAATAATGGTATAATTTTTTATTACTATGATATGTTATGAGTACAACATAATGAAAAGTTGTTACAAAATTACACATATAAAAATAACAGAAAGTCTCAGGGTCAGGGGTTCGTCAAAGAAGTCCAAAATTGTCAACATAAGAGAACCCCACATGATCGCTGGGCATCAAGATAGCAAATTATATTCCAACATACCAAACATCTAAAGGGGCAGCAGTTCCCGAAATTATATACCCTGAGATTGCAACTAAACTTTTCATTATTTTATCAGAAAATTTGATTTGGGAAAGAAATAAGTGCTATTAATAAACTTAACTTATGGTTTTATTAAGGTTATGTATAACTTTGAGGACCCTTAAAATTGGCAGAACAAGTAAAATAATAACTGAATTCTGGGACGAAACTACCCTGTTGCTCAATGAGAGTCAGTTTACTAGTCCTTAAAATTGTAATTCTCAAACAAATTATGATTTATAGATACATGTTAAAATTTAAAGACAGTATATTATTATGTAGACACTTTTAAAAAGTTACATAATATTCATCCACCTTCTGTGTCGAAGGGGAGGCTTATGTTCCGCAGGGACTTATAAGCTTCAACGGAGGATGGATAATATGACATGGAAGTAAAAAGATGTGATATGAGAACTGTTTTCCTTGATATTGAATATCAAGAGGTTACAGGTTTAAATAGTCTTAAAAGATTATACATTTTAATCTAACTGTTTTGAAAAATCTGAAAGATTGAATATAAGCTATTATTTTAATTATATCTTCTTGAGATTTACTTGGCTCCATACGGAGCTTATGGCCAATTTTGCATGTCTGCAAAACAAAATAATATTGTCCACCAGCAGATGGAATTACAATAATTTTCTTAAATTATTAAAGGAATAATAAAAGACAACAGTTAGCCTGTAAATTTTTCATGACCTTAGTTTTAATGTAAATTTTAAGAAATTAACAAACTATAATTAAAAACTCGGTAACAGAAAGTAAACACCGAATTATTATTATTGATATAATAAAACTATTTAAAAGAAAGTCATTGAAATCAAAAATTAGCCTTTTTTTTTTTTTTTTTGATGATGAAAATCATCTAATGACGCCTTTCGCTGTGGGTGGAGCGGAAGGAGTGTCGACTTTACTGACTAAAACCATCCGTGTTCCTTCAGTGCCTTACGTTCCGGAGCCGCGGTATCTCTTTCGAACAGCCCGCAGCCCCGGCAGTAGGCGTCGGCCTTGCGGGCCCCTTCACGCTGCTGACAGCTCTTTGAGCGCGCGTGGAACAAAACGCGCCGTCGACACGGCCTGTCGTCGTTAGACGGACGGACGGCGAGCTACCCATTGCTCGCCGTCCACAGGTCCGCGCCTACGGTGGTCAGGGCCACGACGTAGCCCCGACGCCCGGGGCGTCTCGGCGGCCGCCGGGGGAAAGTTGCTGCTCTTTCCTTCCCGCTCCGCCACCTTCACTAGCATCACTGCTTCGCAGAAGGTGGTGACGGCATCCCATTCCGTCTCGCCGGACCATGGCCGACCAGGGCCGGACGCGAGGTCGCCGCCGCCTATCGCCGCTACGAGTACACGGCGGTGCTCCGCCAAGCAGGCACACCTCCACGGTGTGCTCCACCGTGTCTCCGGTCGATCCTCGCAGTGGGAGCATCCGGGCGTTTCCTCCGCCCGATTCGGTGCAGGAACCTCCGAACACACCGTGTCCGGTGAGGACCTGCGTCAGGCGGAAGGTGAGGACACCGTGGCGTCTCTCCACCTCAAAGAGGGGTCTTATCGCCGCTATAGTGGCGTGCCCAGCACGGGTTGCGACAGTCGCCTCTCCATGTCGCCATGAGATCATGCCGGAAGTCTGTCGCTGCGCGACAACTTGCCGCGCGCAGCGGGTTTCCCCGGCAGTGCCTCCGCGCGCCATTCGTGCAGGCGCGAGGACTATCGCCCAGATCCCATGGCGGCAATCCAGCAAGGAGGTCGCCGCCTCGCGGGAGATCGTGCGGTAGCCGCGAACCATCTTACGGCAACCACCCTTTGGGGCGCGTTTAGGTGGTGGACGGCAAGCCGCGCCAAACCACGCGCCCACACCGGGGCCCCGTAAAGGGCCATGGACCTCACGATCCCCGCGTAGAGCCTCCGGAGGAGGCGTTTGGCCCCAGGTTCGGCAGGAGCCGCCTGAAGGCAGCCCTGGTCCGTTCCAGTTTGGGAGCCAAACGTCGGAAGTGCTCAACGAAGTTCCATCGGCCGTCGAGGACGAGTCCTAGGTGCTTCAACGTCGACTGACGCCGACGGATACCCTCCTACCATCACTGAGGATCCCAGTGGTGGCCTGTTCCGAGGACCATGGAAGTGCATGGCTCGGACTTGTGTAGAGCCACCTCGAGACCCAGTTGCGGATCCTCTCAACGACTATCGCAGCCCCGCGTGTCATAGTTTCCGCCGCCGCCTGTACGACCCCCCTGTTAGGTACCAGCGTATCGTCAGCGTAGCAAACTACGCTGACGCCGGTAGGAGGTCGGCGCGCGCACCAGTCGTAACCGATGTTCCACAGGGCGGCCCCAGAACCGAACCCCTGGGACACCGCACGACATCTCTCGCCGGTTCCACTCACCGTTTCGACCGGGTGATGACGGCCCTGTCCGTCAGATAGTCCCCGACTATACGACGGAGATAGGTCGGCACCGGTGATACCGGAGTTCCTAATGCAGCTCAGGGCATGGAGTTGAAGGCGTTGGCGATGTCGAGAGACACCGCCAATACAACCCCTGGCCACTGCATCCCCGTCGTGAGGGCTCTCACGCGCATGATGGCGTCCACCGTAGAGCGCCTCTTGCGGAAACCAAACTGGTGTTCCGCAAGATCCGGCCTCGTCTCGCAGGTGCTCGGCGAGGCGGTTTGCAATTATTTTCAAAGAGCTTGCCCACCTCGTCGAGAGCAGCACCACGGGCCGGTATGCGGACGAGAGTCCGCAGGGCGCCCCGGCTTCCGAATGAGGACCAGCTCCCCGTCTTCCAACGAAGGGAATTGGCCTCTCCAAGCATGCGCTTAGGAGCCCCTCCAGGGGCCGAGAGCCTCCGAGGCCAGGACCCAGGCTTTGCCAGGAGCCATCGGGTCCTGGGGCGGTATTCCTGGCCTTGAGCCTACGTACCGCCTCTCAGGTCACCCCGGTCCCTCCAGGATGTCGTCGTCGTCGTCCTGGTGGTCCGCCCGGCACCGCAGGTGGCGGAGCCACAGGCGGGGCGGATGTTCCCCGCGCGCAGGGAACAGAGCGCTCACCACATCCTCCACGAGCTGAGGCCGGAGACTCTGCGTCAAGGGGCAGGTGCGGAGTTTATCCGCACCATCTTGTAAGGGCGCCCCCACGGATCTCTATCGAGAGTCTCCAGCATCCCTCACGGGCCCGATCCCGGGCCCGCAGGACAGCCTCCGGAGGCGGTCTTCGCCGCTCTGTATCCTCGTACAGCCCCGCCTCAATGGCTGCCGCATTCGGTGGACGAATGCGGAGCCTGCGATGCCTGGCGTACAGGTGCCGCGCGGCGACACACGCCTCGCGCAGAGACGTCAGCTCACGCGACCACCAATACACCTGACGCCGGGCACTTCCTGGCCGGACGCGGGCATTGCCACGTCACATATCTCGGACATGGCCTCCTGGAACCACCCTGCCTCATCATTGACGTCGGCAGGCCTGTCCGGTGATGACACCCAGGCCTGCACGATCGAGGCTTCAGGAGGAGCTCCGGTCCAGCTGCTTCAGCGCCCAACGCGGACCACCTGGGGCCTGTAGGACTGGCGCGCTCGAGGGCTGGGTGGAGACGTCAAACCGGATGTACCGGTGGTCGGTAGGTCTCCCACCTCCATGACACGCCAGTCAATGGCACGCGGCGACAGAGCGGGGCTAGCGAACGAAATGTCCACCACCGACTCGCCCCGCATCCGCACACACGTGGGGACAGAACCCCGATTTAGGACGACCAGGCCTGTCTCCAGAGCCCAGTCTTCCACCATCCTACCCCGCACATCTGTACGACGAGAACCCCAAGCCAAGTTCTTGGCATTGAAGTCCCTGAGGACAAGTACGGGAGGGGATAGCCTGACGACGACTGCCTCAGCTCTGCAAGAGAGTTGTGAAACTCGGCGAGAGATCGGTTCGGGGAGAAGCACCCCACAATGACGAACTCCCGAACTGTGCTGCTGCGCACCCCTGACCCTCCTGACACCTTCAGGGGTCAGTACCGGCGGCGGCTGAAGAAATGATGGCCACTGAGCCGTTAAGGTCCGCCACCCAGTCCTCCCTAGGCCAGACAAAATACGGCTCAGCGACCACAGCGATTAATCGACCACTGCGCCATGCTCTGGAGCAACAGATCCTGAGCACAGGCGCAGTGGTTGATATTCGCCTGGAGGAAGCTTTGGGGCCGTTAGGCATTCCATTTCAGCCTCCACGGGCGCTCTCTGCGGGCGTCGGTGTCGCGGCGGCGGCGGCGGCGACAGCGACAGCGGCGGCGGCGGCAGTCGCGACTGCGGCGGTGGCCACAGAGGCGGTGGCGGCGGAGGGCCCTCCTCACCCGCGGCCTTGGCCTGGCGGGTGGCACGCAGGCCCTGCTTCCGCCCGGTGATCGGCCTTGCCGGTCGCCGCACATGATCACAGTGCGGCGGCGCAGCAGGTCGCCGATATGTGTCCGGGCTGACAGCAGCGGAAGCAAAGGCCACTGCGGTCAACCTCCGAGGCGCATTTCACCGATACGTGGTGCCCCACGAGACAGCGGTAGCACCTCAGAGGTCTGGGCTCCAGCAGCTTAACCTGCGCTGAGACCCAGCCCACCAGAAGCCTTCGGCCTCCACTATGGTTTTGGCCGCCGTAACAGGGCAGCACACCGTGGCGGCATGCATACCCTGTTGGACCGGGCGTATGGCGCCTGACCTGATCTGGTCAGTAGTGCACCCCCGGACCTGGCGACGGCGGCCACCAACCTCCTCCGATACCGAGTCGTCCAGACCCATGATGCGCAGGTCTGCGCATCTGACGGCTGGACACTCTCGGGCCTCGTCCGCGTCCAGGGACGCTCTGAGCTTGCAGCCAGAGCGTCCGCGGTCGCGCCACTGGATTCCCGGGGATCTCCAGCATACGGGCCCCGTCTGGGTGACTTTGAGCCGGAGGCCCCCAGATCCGAGCCCCGAGATCCACCGCTCTTTCGCCTTTGCGAGCAGATCGCGGTAGGTAACGCCCTTCTTTTCGCGTCCGGCTGTAGTAATCACTACAGCTGCGGTCTTCGGGCGCGGAGCCCAGCCGCGATCTTGCGCGCCCTGAACTGGCGCTGCTGCTCCTGCTCTTTGGCCTTTTGGCTGCCTTCTTCCCTTATTTTTTCCCCGACCACCTGCCAACCGGCTTCAGCCGCGGGAGGTGTAGGGAGCTGAGGGCGGTGGCGGCGGCGGCGCTGGCTTGCCGCTGGCGCTGGCATACGCCGCAGGCACTGGGGCTGGCGCAGCCACCGCCTGTGCTGCCGCTTTGCCCTTTTTGCCTTCGCCTTGCCTCCTTCCCGTTGCCGGCTTAGCGGAGCCGGTTCAGCCGGTACCGGTTTGCCGGAGCCGGCTTTTCAGGGGAGGAGGGCAACTGCAGCCCGCCCGAAGGCTGGCTGGACGGCCCCGGCTGATGCGGCAGCTGTGGCCGCCGCGTACGAGACCGTTGCCGGCTCGCCGCCGTCTTGTTTGCCTAAGGGGCCGCAGGACGATGCTCCAGCACGGAGAACCGGTGCTGGAAGGCAGCCAGCTCCTGCCGGACCAGGTTCAGAACCTGGTTCTCCATCGGCACGGGCTGGCTTGGGCGCTGCGTCTGGGGCGCGCGCGAGGCAGGCTCACGTAGACTGGCCAGGTCTGCGCGGAGCTTCTCGTTCTCAAAAAATTAGCCTATGGAGCAATTTTCTACTGTTAGGCACATTCTAGCCATACCATGATTAATGAATAATTTAAACAAAGACACATTGTTGCGTCCGAGCTGTATTATGTAGCTTAGTATAACCTAAATTACAATAAAGATAGCAGTGTTTAGCATAATTAGGTTTTACATATAATAATGAGGTGAAAAATCCATCATTGGCTTACAGCGGTACATAAAATATCCTTTTGGGAAAATATAAAACTTACAAAATTCACTACTTAAAACAATTGTACATTGAACAATTAAAAAGAAATTTCAAAATGATTATAGTAAACAATTTTACTATTATAAGGTATTTAAAGGTTATGACAAGTTAAAATATAAGTTATATGTTAAGTACATAGTAAAAATGGTAATCTTAAAAAAAAATGTTTTGTTCAGTTATTTTATGTTGTTTCTTATACTCATTATTATTACCTTCATATAGTAAAATAACTATGGTAAACATACATACAATAGAGTTATGTCTGACAGATGCATAAAATAGATTACAAAAAGATGTTAGCAACAAATTAATTTGCTGTAAAAGGAAATTATGGAAAAATACTTATACACATAATTGTGATATGAATAGCTACTCTATAATTGTGCATAAGCCATTTAGGTTGCTATCAGTAATATAAGGTTAATAATGTTGTGTTTTTTAACTATTATGTACATAATAATGTATATGGAAGGTAATATATTATATTCAGTTGCAAATTTCTGATCTTAGATGGTAGAATAATATTGTAAATAATAAAATTATTAAAAAGCATAAAGTTTTTGAAATAAAACGGACAGTTCTCAACTGGGTGGAAAGAAGTTATTGAACTGAGACAATTTTTGGGTCTTAGTCCTTCATTGTGAGGAAATTACATATATTATTATTGGATATGATCGGATATGATTTATATTATTATTGGATATGAAAGTAGTATATGCTTATAATTTTGAAACTTGTAGAACACAATAAAAACCTTTAAAACAAAACAATAATATAGATATTTTGAATAATACTTACTACAAATGAATAATACTTATAGTGTACAATTTTACTCAGAGTTGATAAACCACTGCTTTATACATTGACAAGATAAGAGGGTTCTCTTTCATTAATTATTGAGGTTCAATTCTATCAATTAAATGAAAAATATGGAAATTATATATCGATCTGAAATTGAGCCAAGTAAACAAAGGATAGTCATAAAGTCTTTCAAGTGTATTCAACAAGATCATAAAACGGTGTCAAAACTAAAATTGATCAATTTGTACCGAGAAATAATAATACTATTACACAGAACAATCGTTTTCTGGTATAAGACTCAGATACCATGGCAGTTATATTAGATTGGGGTGATTCTTCTATGCATTTCCACTAGTTGCTATGCTGTTAATATGCTGTCAAAAATTAAGTTTATAGAACCATAGGTTTTTGGTTGTCCACATGGGGGGTAAATGTGAATCAAGTGCAAAGCATGTTAAATAAAAGATTCAATTATTCATTTTGAATAAAATAACAAATTAATAACACCACTTTACAGAGAATCATACACTACTTTTACATGTTACTATCACCTCATAGGTATCTCACACATATCATAGGTACCATTAGTGAAGCATTTTGTAAAGTATGGCACTCAAAATTCATGCTCATACATAGTGAACTCTCTTTGTCAAATACTATAAATTATAAAATTATTATTTCTATATAGTACCAATTTTGCAGTAAGTGAAATGTAATTCCTTACTGGGCTTTGTGATTTTTACTTTGGCCTTTGTTATAAACATAGACTTAATAATAAGTTAGTTTTATATTATTGACATCAAATGTTGCAATAAAATTTGAGATTACAAAATTTACAAAACTAGTAACAAGCTTAGCTGTGATTTTAAATTGCAACGACTTGTAACGATATTGATTATATGTTACATTATTATAAACCGTTCCGTCCATAGAATAGACAAAAGGCACAGTAGAATTGATCAAAAAGCTTAGGAATGATAGGGATGTTCTCATTAGATTCAAGGAGGTAGACACTGCGTCATTCTTATGAACAAATGTTAATTGTGGGGCTGGTCTGCTCAGGTTCGCTACATTATAGAAATAGAAACTTTTTATTCAATAAAGATTATAAATAATACTTATTTAACCATTTCACTGTCCCTTGAGTCATATATGAACATTTAAATTGTTTAACTATTGTGTCTATTTCTCGGACAGGGAAGTTGTTAAAATCAATAACAAGCTTATTTTAGCACTGGTTCGAAAAATGCCTCAGTTCCCCGTATGAGGCATTCCATGCGGAGCCTATGTTCAGCAATGGGCTGTAATGGATGGAATGGAATGACTATAATTTTACACTAGCAGAATACAATAATACAATTGATTTTTTTTTCAATATACATTACATGTAATTATTATTGTGTAAGTTTTACTTTTACCACTGGTTCGGAAAAACCTCTGTCCTGAAACCAGCAAGAAACCCAGCGGGACTTTATTTGAAAAATAACAGTACACTTAGTATCTTGAAGTCTTGCAGTGGTATGCTTGGGTTTCGTTTTAATTTAATTAATCACAGGATTTCAAGCGGTGTAATACACAACCTCTTTGTCTATTGACGTCGAGAATAAAAACATGTGTGCAGTCCACACACGATAGAAGTGAAACCTTCAAATGAAATTAAATATAAAATAATAATACTTCACGGCAAATGATTTATTTAATATAATAATTTTTACCACAAGTGCGGCATAAAATATAAGATAACAGTTTAATTTTATAGCAAATAAATGTTACAATCCTTATTTTTACACTTTACTTTTCTTTAACTTTTTGCAAATTTTAACTCGTTTTCAGGTTTCCGAAAGGTAATCAACGGGACCCTATTACTAAGCCTCCGTTGCCCGTCCGTCCATCCGTCTGACTGTGAGCGGGCTGTAACTCATGATCTGTAATAGGTGGACAGTTGAAATTTTTATAGAATGTGTACTTCTGTTGCCGCTATAGCAACAAGTAATAAAAATTAATATAAATTAAAAATTAAAAGGGGCTTCCCCACTAGAAACGTGTATCACGATGGTACGGAACCCTTCATGCGCGAGTCCGACTCGCACTTGGCCGGTTATATTTTTTATTTTTTTATTTTTCTACTTTTCTGAATATCTGTGGTTTGGTTTATTTATTTTCAATCTAAATAATATAAAATATATCTAACAGTAGAGAAAGAAACATTAACCTTAACATTTTTCGAACAAATTAACTTCAATAAAATAAATAAAAATTTCGATAGCTCTATATGCTAGCACCTCATCGGCGCCCCCACTGGCAGCCATATATTATGAATTATATCTACTTATTTTGTAAACAATCTATATTATAATATTCGCGCGCGCCCCTTTTTAAGCTGAACGTACATTTGTCCGCACCGTACGCGTCGTACGCGCTGTACGCGCCGAGTTTTACTGATGGCCTCGCACATTTGCCCGTACGCACCGTTCGCACCGTACGCAAATCTTTTGTATTACCAACAACTTTTGTAGTTTTTTCCAACCACTGGTGTGAAACGGTACAGTGAAATTGATCGCTCGAAATCACTATGAAAAGAAATATAGTAATAGCCTGCTTATTGTCAGAGGAAGAACAAAATAAAATTCGAAGAAAAAGAAGATTCTGGATTCATAATATTAATTTAAAAAGGCAATTGTATGGAGAATATGAACAAGATATACTTTATTTAAAGACTTATTAGATGATGATGAACGATTTTTTAGATATACTAAAACCATATCTTTCTATGGAAAACTCAAGATTTAGAAGGCCAATTGAACCAGAAAAAAGACTTATTGTATGTTTGAGGTAAGTATTTTTATTAATAATTAAGTAATCAGGTATGATTGGGTTTTGAATTAAAATTAACTATCAATTTTTTTTTAGTTCAGTATTTAAATAATTTATCAGTAAGTATTCATATTGATAATCGATGCAAAAAAATTTTTTCAAATTATGTATGATTAATTACGAATTAATTAAAAGTTATAAAAATACAAAAATTATCACGTAAGTCGAAAACACCAGTTTTAGTGGAAAATCCACTAAGTTGGCAACATTAGACAACACTAAGTATCAGCACGCGCCAAACGCGCCGCGTTATATGACGTCATCAGCACATGCTTCCTTATATTCGGATACCTAACGCATTTTATAAAATTCGGCGCGTACGGTGCAGGTGTAATGTGCGAGCTTTCATATGATTTCATACAACGAATTTAAAATTCAGCGCGTACAGCGCGGACAAATGTGCGTTCAGCTTAACCTTGCGCCCCTAGGCACGTGCTTAATTTATCTTAAGGATAATCCGCCACTGCCCGCTATGAAAGCTGTCAAATATTACACCTCATTTTAAGTGGCGCCGCCCTGGTGGCAGAAAAAGTCGTGTATGCCCTCATTGATTGACTCCAGCTCAAGCGTGGCAACTATGGCAATATACCCCCATGATAGTTACGAAGATACGGCTCCCAGTCCCTGTTGGTCCCGCTATTCCTGGCTACGGTGGCGACCATGGTAACGACAGGGCAGGGGTGCGCAGAATCTCCGGTGGAGGTTCGGTTGCCACCTGAGACGACTCGACCTGGCAACATATAACGCACGCACCCTGAGGACTGACGAGAAGATCCTGGAGCTGGAAGTAGAGATAGACAAGTTGCGCTGGCATATTATAGGATTATGTGAGGTCCGAAGAGAGGGGACATGGAATCCTCGAATCCGGCAACTTGTTCTAATACCGGAGGGCGACCATCTGTCCCGGAGGAGGTGTCGGATTTATCGACCACAAGTCTCTCCTTAACAACGTTGTAAAGATTGAGTGTGTCGAAGAGGGTTGCGTACCTTATACTCAGAATCACCAAACGGTATTCGCTGAAGGTTATACAGGTTAACGCACCAACCTCGCTACATCCCGATGAGGAGGTGGAGAAAATGTATGAGGATATATCTAGAGCCATGCATTCCTCCAAAACCCACTATACGGTGTTAATGGGAGACTTCAACGCAAAACTAGGCACAAGAGAACGGCGAGCTGAAGGTAGGAAATTTGGAATAGGGCAACGGAACCTGGCACAGCAGCTGGCCGACTTCATGGAGAAAGAGGACTCTTTATGATGAACTCTTTCTTCCAGAAGCGACCCCACAGGAAGTGGACCTGGTCGAGCCCCGACGGTTTGACAAAAATGAGATTGACTTCTTTATGACGACCAGACGACAACTGGTCAGTGATGTCTCAGTGATCGCGAGGGTGAAAACCGGCAGCGATCACCGAATGGTAAGAGGCACACTGAACCTAAATTTTACGTTGAAGAGGTCACGTCTAATGAAATCAACGCTTCGTCCCCTCGTGCTCTAATCCAAAGTCCTGAAACCTTTCAGCTCGAGCTACAAAACCGTTTTCAGTGCCTAGAAGATTGCAAGGCATTGACGACATGAATGACAAGCTCGTGGAAACTGTCCATGCGGTCGGAGCAGTTTTGCAAGACCCGCCGTGAAGAACACAAAACTCTCCGATCACACTCTAAACCTCATGGCTGCTAGACGGGAAATGAACATACAGGCAACTGAACAGACAGATCTCCAAATGCATTCGGCGGGACTTACACAACTTTAATACTGTGTAATATTACGAGTTGAATTAAACACGAGCGCTTGATCAAGAAGTTTATTCATGACTGACTCTACATAAATCAGTAACTTAACTTATATACTAGCACTGTAATACTACTTCACCTCGGGGTGGATAAAAAAAGAAAAAAAAGTTCAGCATACTTAATACATAAGCACAAACTAATATTTTATAAAATATTTTTTTAAAACATTGCTTACTCAACGAACCTTTTTGTTCTATCCTTATACTATATCTACTTTATTATTTCTAAAAATCTTAACATTTGTTCCTAAATCTTCTAAGACTTTAAAGGTCCATCAAAATACAATCTAATTTACGAGCACATTCATTTTAATTAAAATAAGTTCATCCTTATCATAGAATACAGGATTACATGTTTTATCATATTTGTTTTTCTTATTTCTTTACAAGCTATTAAATTATGTCTTGCATCTCTTAAAGCTACCTGTAACTTATATTTTAAATCTAAACAATAATTATCAGAATTATAAAGTGGTTCCACCACGTCTTGTTTCAAATTATTAGGCAAACGACATGGCCTGCCAAATACAAGTTCGAATGGTGTGTATTTTGTTTGAGTGTTTACACAAGTATTATAACTAAAACACCAGAATGGAATCAATGAGACCATGAATAGCCCATATTGGTGCTATAAGTTCTAAAAATGACCCTAAATGCTTATGAGCAATCTCAAGCGAACCAATTGATTGATGGTGATATGCAGTTGACGTCAACTTTCTATATTTAATAAGCTACACACCTGTTCCATCACTTGAGAAACAAATTCAGTTCCCTATCAGTAGCTAAGGAACTAGGTATACCGAATCTTAGGATAAAATTATTTACAAAAGCTTTTGCACAGTAAGTGTTTCTTTATTGGGTAATGGGTATGCCTCTATATATTTTGTTAATTCACATTGGAGCGTTAAAATATAGCAATTACCGTACTCATCCTTGTCCAAGGGACCCACAAGATCAAGAAAAACTTTCTCAAACGCAGTCGACGCCGTGGTAGTTATAGTCATTGGTTGTTTGGTATACCTACTATATTTCATTTTCTGACACATTTACATTCACTTATAAATTTTCGAACATCGGCATCTAATCCTGGCCAATAATATCTTTTTTATGTTATTAGCCATCCTATTCATTCAACATGCCCACTGGTAGGTAGCAAATGATAATCATTCAAAATGAATTGTTTTCTTTATTGTCGTAAATTCTTTTAATTCCTTTCAGACACTCTGAAGACCAAACAAATGGTGTCTTTCTTGAGTAAACTATTTAAAAGGCATAGTAATTGTTGCAAAGAGGGTACGATTTCCTATAGTAGTTGTAAAATGCAACAAACCTTCTTACTTGTCTACATTTTGAGGACGGATGCTCCAAAATTCAGGTCTTTTCTGGATCAGGTGAGACACCGTTAAGACACTAAATGACCAAGATACAGAATTTCCTTCTTTAGAAATTCGCACTTAGTAGGATTCAGTTTTAAATTTACCTTTCTCAGTCTTTCGAAAACATCTACTAGATTTTGGTTGTGAATAGTTAAGGATCTTCCAAAATTATTAGATCGTCCAAATAAATAAAACACTTCTCGAAAGTTAATCCTGACATAGCAATTGACATGACTCTACTAAAAGCACTACAAAGTTTTGAGCCCCATTGGTAGACGTTTTAATTGATAATGTCCTGTACCAGTCGAAAATGCAGTATACTTTCGGCTTTCTGTGCCAGTTTCACCTGATAATAGCCTTGTTGTAAATCTAAATAAAATATATAGAGCCTGATAATGAATCAAGAATATCAGTGATTCGGCAGCGGAAATTTATCATCTACTATATTTTCATTTAGTTTTCGAAAATCAATTACTAAACGCCATTTTTGACAACCATCAGATTTTTGGGAACTAGTAGTATGGGACTAGACCATTCACTAGTAGATTCTTCTCTATATCATCTCTAAGCATCTTTTTATCTGTTTATTTATTTCGGGCTTTAAAGCTTGTGGTAAACAGTATGGTTTCGTGTAAATAGGATTGATGTTATCTTTCAGTTGTATAGTTTGTTCACAAATATTTGTAGTTTCTAACTTATCGTTGGGTAAAAGAAAATGTCTGAATATTTAGTGCAAATTTTTTCTATAGATTGCTTTTCTTCTTCATTCAAATGCTTCAATTCTAATAAAGATAATAAGATATCACATCTTTCTGAACTACTTTTGTTTGGCAAAATTTGAAAGCTAAAATCATCTAAAAGTTCTACGTTTAATATGAAATTATTCAAATTTACTTCTTCTTCCCTAGTATTTAAAATCTTTATTGGGACTCTTTTTTTTTTGGTCGAACAATAGTACCTAAAAAACGCCTTCCATTATTTCCTTGCGCTAACAAAACAATCGCCTTTGCTTCCGTATCCAAATACACAAAATGAATTGATTCACTTGAGGCGGTATTAATAATGTATTACTGTAATCAGGTTTGTCATAAATTGGCAAACACAATTCTCTCGTCTATCCGTAACGTTAGTAAATTTTGTTTAAATCAATATTGGCCCGTACTTGTTCATAAAGTCTAATCCTAATATTCCATCGATTTTATAGGTAAATTTTGAAAATGTGAAATTTGTTATGGAATTTATTGTCTCTAGAAGCATAAATGTCGATCTCTACATATCCGGAAGAACATATCTTGCCTCCAATTCCATTAACAACCAAATTATCTTTAAGAACACATGCTGATCTTAAGTACTTCTTCCTTAATAATCGAAATGGATGCTCCAGTATCTATCAATAACACAGTTTCATACCATGAATGTGAAAATTTACAAACTTAGAGTTACCTCTACATGAAAATGAAATTATTGAACGAAAAAAACTGATTGTTGTCTATCTCATTAGGTTTTGCTCCATATTTTCACCAGCTCGTTCTTTGTTGTCGTTACTTCGAGCTGCAAAAACATTTTTATTGTAAAATCCCTGGTTGCCACGTCTATTATAATGATAATTTGATCTGTAGGACTGTCCTCTACCACGCGGCGAATATTGAAAAGGCCTTGAAAATCTCTGATATCTATTTGAATAATTACTATAATTATTTTGATAATTACTCCTACTGGTGCCGTAATTTAGACGCCCACGGCCCCTGTTTTGTCCTTGAGATCTAGAAAAACGGTTAACGAACCTACCTCTAGTCATCTTCATCACCTCAGCAGACCCGGAACTGGACGACGATGGTGTGGACTCGTCCTGGCCGCCTGGATCGCGTCCTTGAGCAAGAGGTAGTTGCAGGCTGCGATGATTGTGCTGAGCTTTTCACTTTTAAGACCATCTGTAAACTTTTAATGACCATTTTTCATTAATAGGTTTAAGGACTGCGCATTTTGTTGCGTCGCCCTCAGCCTGTGAAATAGTTAACTCTGTTAGCAGTCTTTCAGTTGAGACCCGTATTCATCAACTGATCTAAATCCCTGGTTCAAGGACTGAATTTGTTTATGTATAGCCGTGTAAGAAAAACTTTGTCAATAGTTTTTCCTAAATCTTTAATCATACTACTAACTGACACATAATTATCAGCAACGCGTAGCAGCGTTTTCTGATAATCTCCTTTAACACAAATTTAATTAATAAATTTTTTCCTGCCTCGTTAAGCATATCTGCATACATTTCCACTGCATCAATCAATCGTTTCGTAGTATCCTCCTTATTATCTAAAATAGGTATCAACCCACACGCTGTTTTAATATCAAAATCATTGTTTCTAAACTTATTTTACAACTAGGCAAAGTACACATTGAGATATTTCAGAATATAAAGAGCAAACTTTTTATATGCTAGTAATTAAATTAATTTCCGATTGTTTACCTTGACGACTTAAATTAGAAAATAATAGCTCGCTATCTTTTAACAATGTTTCGGCCTCTAATAATTTTGGACGCAACTGACCCTTTATATCTGCTCTGGCCTTTTTGTTAGATATTGACGTATTTTAATAAATTTTCATATAATTCTATTAACTTTTCGGCCATAATACACGCAACGAAATATGTAACACCGCGTCATATTTCATTCACTTCGTTTAATTTTTATAAATCGAAACACTGTCATACGACCGAGCACATAAAAAAAAAGAGTTACCCAATGGTTGCACATGGGCCGTAATTCCACGAATCGTGTGTTCGATATTACATTGATTACTTATATTTTTATTTTAGTTTAAACAATTATTTATTGATAGATAAAATTCATATTTCTAATTCTAAAACTATCGTTAATGTCTATATTATATATATTTAAACTAAAATAACACTGCAACACAGAACACGTACTTCACATATAGCACATATTTATTACCAGCTCACGAACACTAAACGACTCCTTCTTCACGCACTGGTTCCTGCTCAGCGCCCAGACAAACGGCTTCGTACTTTTCTCAAAATTCGTAATTCACTCATTTCTATCCACTTCTTATGCCTCTCCTTGAGTTTTAGGTAAATGATTGTAAGTATGGCAATCGCCATCAACACCAAAACGTAGTAATCAGTATATTGTTTATCTTGACGTGATTTTCTTGTTCAGAGTAACTTGCACTATTATTTCCTCCTGATGCATTTTGAGATATAATAATTTCCTTATCTTCAGTTTTTGAGTATGATTTTCCCATGATTATAACTTTCAAAACTCCTTAGCACAGTAAGCGTCAGTCCAAATAATATATTCGACAAACATTTTAGCTAACTTGAAGCACCGAGGCACACAGGAATTCGCCCGGTCTGCACTTCTCGCCCGCTACGCTATCAGTTCCCGGAACGCATCCTGCAGGGTCGCCATGTAATATTACGAGTTGAATTAAACACGAGCGCTTGATCAGAAGTTTATTCATGACTGACTCTACATAAATCAGTAACAACATATACTAGCACTGTAATACTACTTCAACTGCTTGTATTTAAGAAGCGATTGCGCGGAACCAGGACTCAAGGACTTTGGCAGAGATCTGTCGCAGAAAGAGCCAACTGTCGAAGCTGAAGACCGATGTGGCAGCGTCGTTTCCAGGACACCGAGATTTTCAGTGAGATTGAGAGGTTCTATGGGCAGCTGTACATCATCGTTGGAGCCACACGCAGTGTGGTAACGATCCAAGAGCAAGTCTCATCCGACACTGTTCCGATGATATTTCGTCTGAGCGAGATTAAAATTGCTCTACAGCACCTTAAAACGGAAAGGCCCCAGGCGAGGATGGAATTACAGCGGAGCTTCTGAAAGCGGGTGGAAAACCAGTATTGAAGTCCTTCAGAGCTCATAATTCCGTCCTCCATGGTGGCACTACACCGGAGGCGTGGAGCAGAAGTGCAGTGGTCTTGTTCTTCAAGAAAAGCGACAACGCTTTCTTGAAAAACTTCAGACCGATTTTCCTTATGAGCAGCGTCCGTGCTGTTTTCGAGTCATACGAATCGTCTTGCATGCAGACTCGACTAGTTCTAGCCTCCCGAACAAGCTGGTTTCCGAAAAGGCTTTAGCACCATAGACCACATACATACCCAGGCAAATTGTGCAGAAGTCCGAGGGTACAATTTGCCACTATCTGGCGTGTGGACGATGAGAAAGCCTTTCATTCCGTCGAAATTTGGGCGGTGCTGCATTCCTTCAGCGGTGCCAAGTTAACTGTCGGTATAAAGTGCTGAAGTGTTTGTTTAGTAGGGCTGATGGCTATCCGGTACAGAACCAGAGTACGAAACCTATCCAACTGCAGAGGTGTAAAACTGGGTGATGTAATATCCCGAAACTCTTCACCGCTGCATTGGAATACATTTCAAGCTACTGGACTGGATAGGATACGGTATTGATATCAATTGCGAATACATCACTCACCTTCGATTTGCCGACGATATAGTCCTTATGGCAGAATCGGTGGAGGACCTAAGCACTATGCTCAATGAACTCAATAGTGTCTCCCAACGGATAGGTCTTAAGATGAACATGGACAAAACGAAGATCATGTATAACGTCCATGTCATGCCGGTAGTTGTTGGAGCACTAAGCTCGAAGTTGTTGACGAGTATGTTTACCTGGGACAAATAGCCCGACTAGGTAAGTCCAACTTCGACCGAGAGGTCAATCGACGGATTCAATTCGGCTGGGCAGCGTTCGGGAAATTACGGCACATCTTCTCGTCAGGTATAACTCAAAACTTGAAAACTAAACTGTACAACCAGTGCGTGTTACCAGTGTTGACCTATGGAACTGAGACGTGGTCTTCACTGCTAACCGGATGAGGAAGCTCAAGGTCGCTCAGCGAGTTATGGAGAGGGCTATGCTCGGGTTTCTCTGCGTGATAAACATAGAAATGAGGATATCCGCAGTAGAACCAGAGTTACCGACATAGCCCAACGGATTACTAAGCTGAAGTGGCAATGGGCCGCCATATAGCTCGAAGAACCGACAACTGATGGGGAAAAAGGTTCTCGAGTGGCGGCCTCGTGACGGTGGACGAAGTGTAGGTCGTCCACCCCACTAAATGGCGTGCCGACCTGGTAAGACATGCAGGAAGTCGATGGATGCAGGTGGCTCAGGACCGTGCTTTTTCAGCCTATGTTCAGCAGTCGACTTGTGAAGGGCTGTAATGATGATAATGATGATCAATGCAGTCAATGCACGGAGCTTTTGCCTACTATTTACTTCCTTAATGAAACGCTCGCTACTTAGTTGATAACTTCGACGCGAATTATGATTCCAATTTTTCCTTCATACTTTAAACGGACATAGGACCGTCATAATAAATAAATAAATAAAATAAATACATTTCACCGACGACTGGAATAGATGCTATGCAAATAAAAGTTCTGCACCTCGAATTAAATAATATCTTTACTCCAACACAAACACAGTTCGAAATACATGTTTAGTTTACAGAGCGAGGAAAGAGGTGGAGAATAAATGTAAACAAGTTGTAGAAAGGTAGTTGACCTGGAAGGCCAATGATAGGTTGGCGCGATTTAAATAATGTTTACTCAGGCGGCGCGAGCGTAGCATCTAGCGCTGAAGGCATTTAAAGTGGACTATCTGGTGCTGGCCGGTAAAAACGAAGTTGCCCGGACGGCTACGAAGGCTGTGAAATGGTGCCGAGCATTGCCGACCTCAACCGACACGAACATCGCGTCGGCGCGTACGCTGTTCAATAAACATATTCAATAATTCAAAACGTACAGAAATTGTATGTTATTGTATATTGTTGTATTACAGACGTAACCGATGACTATCTTTATTATGGCGTATTTAAAATATTGGAATCAAGTATTTAACTTTAAATATACAATCACTTAAAATGAAAATAACTTACTGGTATTTTAATAGGTGTTCAAAATGGAATCCGTTTCTCACAATGCACAGTTGAGCACATTTCCTTAAATTATCTTTCACATTAATTACGTCGTGTTGGAAATAAAATTATTCAGTAACACTAGGGTATATCGTCTATCGTCACTTGATGATATAGTTATAGCGTGGTTTGCTACTACAATGTGTCGTTGCGACTATTATAAAGTCTACACCGTAAATAGGGTTTTGTCAATCCACATAATGTTAGTATTATTAATTTTTGACAACAACCATTCACAAAAATGTTTTGAGGTAGACCATCGTTATTATTCAGTGCGTGTACCCCGAATCATACGTCAAATTGAAAAATCTAAAATTTACAAAATAAAAAAACAATTTTCTGCCCCTAGCCATGATGCATTTTTATGTTTTGCTGACATCTAACGGTGCTTTTGAAAATACGATGTCCATAACAACCTAGAATATACAGAAGAAGATCTTCTTAATGTGAAGAAAGTATCATAATGTTATTCCATTCCTTGAGTGTTCCTACTGCACTCTCGTTACAGAGTACCAGTTATGGATTCCAAAGTGAAACGGAGCTCAAAGAAAATACTGATACAAAATTTCCTAAGTGTGTGGTTTCTAAAATAGAAGTTTGCGACGATGAGCTCTACCCAAATATAAAGACTGCTGAAAATTCTGGCAACTCTTTCTATAAGCGGTGCGACATCAGAGAGATCATTTTTATACTAAGTCGTGTAAACACGGTTCAGACGTCTCAAATAATATCACCCGATTTGGCAAGTGTCCAGAAGTGTGTTTTTTCAAATTTAAAGACAACGCACACGGTACATGAAACTTAGGGTTTTTCAAAATTTCCCAGTTTACCGCCAAGATACAGAGTACATATCTTATACATATAACTAAAGTAAAGAATAGAATATACCCTTTAAAAGAGGTATAAATTATTTCCAGTCTTTCTTTTCACATTGCCATGCTATTTTGAAAATTTAAATTATTCGGCCATTCAGAAAATATAAATATTTGTATTTAAGCTAAAAAATGGGAAAAATTAATGGAGTACTTTTATCTATTGGCATATGTACGTTATAGAGCAAAGTTAAATTTTGTCCACTCTTCTCTCCCTCGGGTGAGTGTCATCCCCACGCCCCGCTGCTAAAATTATTTAACTATATGAGCGAGGTGTCATGTCATGTCGCGTGGTCACCCGCATATATCAGACAAGCGGTTGAAACTGCGAGGTAAAGCTAGTTTTAAATAAAGGTATTCCATTAATTTTGCTAATTTTTCATAAATTAGAAGCGTCCACTGCTGGTTTTATGCATCGTTCGCTCGTTGAGCTGAGTGTTGAATTATTTTAATTTTCATTATCTCTTAAACTATGCGTCCAAATAACATGCTATTAAGAGCAAAGTTTATCTTCATAAAATTGTCTTGATGATGAAGTAACTTTCGTTTGTAAGGATTAATATGCTAATAACGCTCATAAATCACTGTTTAATTTTTAATATTTTGTCACAAACTACCTTATTGTCGCTTGAATAAGAAATGGGCATATGGTATCGCGGACTTTTAAATGGAATAGAGATCTATATTTTTAGTACATTGTATTTACGTATCACTAACCATTATGCCAGGGCATGCGGATAAATCATTTCGAGAGCGCTTTTCTTCTGACTTGCTTAGCAAAGATCAATATTTAAGTAGCCTAATGTTAATTTGGCTATAATATACAAAAATATTTTTTAAATCGGACTGGGAGTTTAAGAGATTAGCGTGTTTAAAAAAAAAACAAAACTTCTTCCGCATTTTATACTACTCTGTCAAGAGTAGTATAAAATGTTGTTTTAATACCAACGCTGTTTCTTCTGCATATCAATGATATGTTGCAAACCGAGTAGCATTCATTGCTATGCGGATGATAGCACTGGTGATGCTCTATACGCCGGCCGTGCGAATATTTCTCGGGAAGCGTCGCCGAGTACTGGAACAAACTTGTGTCTGAAGTCAGTCTTTGCTGAACAAAGTCTCGGATTGGAACGTCTAAATCTAGTCCAGTTTAATCCTCAGAAGACACAAGTTTGCGCGTTTACCGTTAAAAACCACTTTGTTGTATCTCCTCAGTTTCAAGGCACTCCCTACCTTCTCTGAAACTTTGGCCGGTTATTGCAAAATAACCCTGTATATAATATCAATTTCAAAAAAAACTATCAAAATGATTTTACGTATATAATAGGTAAATTAATAATCATTGTATTGACTAAGCGCGGTTTTGTGTTTGTATGTGTAGGCTTAGTCTGGCTTTCACGACTTGTCATATGCCACAGGCCACAGCTGAATAATTCGGTTCTATTTGCGGCTAGCGCGGTCGAGATAAAATCAATGAATTATAGTCATACTTATCACTAATTTAAAACACTGAGTTGAATCATTTAATTCAACTGAGTTTTTGAACTGACCGCAGGTGTTTCTAGGCTAGGTGACTTTTGCAATCAGGTGCAAATAAATTGAAGTTACCGGAGAGTAAAACCTTTCTTCCCTATGGATTGTCGGTACATCCGAGCGTCAGTTAGAATAATATTTGCTTATTACTATAATCTTTTGCATTATGTATAGTCTAAAACTGTTGCATTTATTTACGAACACATAGTAAAGACAATCGCTGTAGTCAACTCAGTTAAACTCCTTCTTGTCTACCAGTTACTTTTTCAGTGTCATATTAATTTTATTTGTGAAAATTTTATAATATTACGTCAATATTTTATAGGATAATATATCACTAATCAAAAAATAAATTGTAGCAGTTCCATAAAATGATTTCTTAAAGCGGTGATTCGACTTTTAATCTAAAGTGAAATAAATTGATTACCCTAGATTTTAATCTATATATTAGGTCCTTACATATAAAATTAGCGTTTTGTCGTACTGACCACTTTGATCTGAAATATCTCCTCTTTGTTAAGTATTCCTAATTCAAATTTATAAATTCATTTAGCTGGTAACATTTGAGTTTTGAAAACAAACATTCATTTGTTTTTCCTCATTATTTTATTTTTTGGCGTCGCTTATTACCGCACAATGGAACATGAAATATCGTGGTATTTACGAGTACGAGTTCTACTGTGGCATCAGTGCTGCAGAAACACCTCGAATGATTAATGATGTACGGCGCTGGTGTCGCAAAAGAAAGTTTTCGTTCTGGTAATTTCGACCTTCAGAACCAACCACGTGGACAGCCGGATACCAAAGGAAAATGAAGAATTAAAGGCTATTGTGGAAGCGGATCCATCAAAGAACTTCAGAAATAGCTGCAGGCTTCGGGGTAAGTGATAAAACTGTATTAATCCACTTGAAGCAAATCGGAAATTAAAAAACTTGAACGATGGGTACATCATGAATTGAGTGAATCGAACTTGCAAACACACGTCGACTGCTGTGTTACTTTGCTCAACCGACACAATAATGAAGGATTTTAAATCGAATCATTACTTGTGATAAAAAGTGGATACTGTACGATAATCGGAAGCGCTCGTCGCAATGGCTGAACCTGAGATCCAGCCAAATCCTGCCCTAAACGAAAATTGAGTCAGAAAAGGTTACTTGTGAGTGTTTGGTGGACTAGCGCCGGTGTCTTTCACTACAGCTTTCAAAATCTGGCCAAACGATTACGGCAGATATCTATTGTCAGCAACTGCAAGCCATGAAGGAAGAACTAGCTGCTAAACAACCGAGATTGGTCAATCGCTCTACACTGCTGCTTCACGACAACGTAAGACCACACACTGCACAACAAACAACCACTAAGTTAGATGAGCTACAATTGGAATGTCACGACATCCACCGTACTCCCGGACCTTGCTCCAACAGATTACCATTTTTCCGGAATTTGGACAACTTCACAGGAAAAAATTTAACTCCGATGCGGCAGTCCAAACCGTCTTCAAAGAGTTTATTGATTCTCGCCCCATGGTTTTTAGTAAAGGAAAAGGGTACTATGAGATGGCAAAAGTGCATAAATAACAACGGTGCATACTTTGATTAATTAAATATATTTTACAAAAAAATTGACTTTATATTACTCCCTGTACAAAACGCCAATTTCATATGTAAGGACCTATATACAGGGTATTTTTGAAACGCTCTCGAAAACGAAGACAGACGACAGTACTAACTATATCTTAGATGATGGGTGAAATATAAAATCGATCCTGATGAAAAAAATCATCTTTTCACAACGTTTTATTAGCTTCATTCACGCTCCATCGTGTTGATATAGTTAAATAAAACATTAATTTCATTAAAAGAATCATGAAAATACTTAAATATTAAACCAGCAGTGGAATTTAAAATAAATAAATCATAAAATCAGCTGACTAGGGTCAATATCCGCGTCGAAGCCAAACTTTTATTTAGCTCCGTACAGGTCCCGCACGACGCTGAGCGACAGTGGAGGGGTGTCTGCGCATGGGTACAGTCGCGTTCTAAAGTACTACATGGTACTAGGTGTTGTTTTATAATATTATAATAGTAATTAATGGTTTTATTGTAGAATCATAATAGTTACTTTACTAGCTTCAGAACTTTGGAAGAGGTTGAAATTAAAATGGATAATGTATGCTTGAGCATTATTTTTATTTCAATCGTAAAAAAAGTAGTTTGTAAAGAAAACTTGTTAAGGTGACACGCCGTCCATTATACCGTTAGAACATGGAACATGGAAGCCGGATGTCGATGGTGTGTTGGTGTTACTGGATGCTACTTCATCAGAATCATCATCATCATGCGAATGATAAATGTTTCCGTCATCAGTTGACCACATGGTAATTTTTTCGGTATTCTTCCTCAATACATTTAACTTTACTGCACAATTTTCCCCATTCACCTTCTATTTACCTTTTCGTTCACTAGTTCAGTCATAAAACAATAGATATAAATAATTTTTCTTTCCTTCCTTTTAAAACATCGTCGTCGTCGTGCATAGAAAGCTGTGTGCGACTGTATATTGGGAAACATCGCTTTTTCAAAGCGCGGCAAGAATGAGGAACCAATAGCGTGCGCGCACAACAATACTGGCGAGCATTCCCCGTCGCGCCCCTTCGTACCACGCGCTGCCGCCACCGGCCGACTGTGTGTCACCTCGCGTCAGCGCCAACATATGGGAATTCTCAAATTTACCTACTAAGATTTGTTTGCAAGCGACATAAGAATTAGAGCGGCAATTACAATAAAACTTGCAAGTAATTTGTAATAGTTTTGACGTACCTGTTTTCAAATCAAAGTATTGGAAGGATTAAAACGGAAAGTCAATAAAAGTAAAGTAAAATAATTATTTTTAGATTAATTAACTGTCGATCATAATTGCAATTGATTTTAACTATTAAATTATTCAATACCATTTATTTCTATTTTCTTGTACAAAATCAAAGATAACCAAACCCAGTAAGTACGTTTATTAATTTCAATATCATTTTTGTAGTAACGAACTGCTTGTTTCGTCAGGGTACAATTGATTGTCTAATTGTATTAAAAATTACAACTATATCTTCTAAATTCCATATGAAAGACTAGTCGTAGGATCATATGGAAACTAAACTATAAAATAAAAGTTGGCAATGTCATAACATTTGACGGTCTGTGGGAATGTTCAAAGTGTTTACCGCAGGACGTTAGTTAGGACGGTAGGCTTCAGTTTTAGGATTCACTATTAATTTTAGTTTTTGAGACAGTTCCGCGCTGACTTTTGAACGCATGCGCGAGCGACAGTTCATTGGTTTTGTTTATTAAATTTTATTGTTATTACTTGGTATTACGTACTTGTTATTACGTGTTATTCTTGTTGTTACGTTTTGTGTTTCTTTTTGTTTTAATAATGCCTAACGCGTACGTTTATAGTGCTCGTGAATACGGCAACATATTAATGTGCCTTGAGAATCTCATGGCCACGGAGGATCGGTAAGCTGTTTCATACCTAATTTTTTAAATTACTTAGTACTGAACTGATCTGAAAAGGTACATAACTGAATACATCAGAATAATAAACATACCTACATAATGGATAAAAAAGCATGACTCTAACCTTTTTAACATTTTATTTAAGTATTTTTTTTCATTAGCGGGGAATCGAACCAGTTATTTGGTTTATTTAACCTATTTTTTTTTAAATAACTTAGTACTGAACTGATCTGAATAGGTACATAACTGAATACATCAGAATAAAAAATATACCTACACAATGGATAAAAAGCATGACTCTAACCTTGTTAACATTTTATTTAAGTATTTTTTTCATTAGCGGGGAATCGAACCAGTTATTTGGTTTATTTAACTGTGAATTGAATTAAAGTGGCTACGTGGGACAAGCACAGTGGCAAATTAGTAGGTTAAGTAGATAAGTTAGTATTTAGACAAGTGTTGTAAATTATTAGGTATTGTGGTACCATCGCTAGTTACGGGCCGCGAATTCGGCGTTCGCGCGTACATTGACCCTAGTCAGCTGATTGTAATTCAGTAATTCACCTGCTGCTTTTATGTTTAAGTATTTTCATGTTTTATTTTAATGAAATTAACGTTTTATTTAACACGATGATTTATACTAACACGATGGAGCGTGAAAAGCTAATAAAACGTTGTAAAGATGATTTTTTTTCATCAGGATCGATTTTATATTTCACCCATCATCTAAGATATAGTTAGTACTGTCGTCTGTCTTCGTTTTCGGGAGCGTTTCAAAATACCCTGTATAAGGCAGTGTGAACAAGACACTTTTCTGTACATTTAAGTTATGAAGTTGTTTGAGAATTTAAGAATATCCACTACTCCATATCATACCTTAGGTGGGCAGCAGTCTTCATAAAACATCATGTTCTCATTTGCAATTATCTATTGAAACGTAATGAAACTGAACCACTTTTGAAAAGATTGATCACTAGTGAGGAAAAGTGCATCACCTACAACAAGAACGTGCGAAAACTCTCATAAGTTTCAGTAGATGGCAGTATAACAATCTACTTTACACTAGACATAAAATTATCACACCGGCAACAGGCAACATATCATCAAAGGTGCGAGACGATAAGCGTCAGTAAGAGAAATGTTCCTAGAAGGGAGTGCCTACAATCAGCAGATATTATAATAATTACTTGGGTAATGATGAGGTACTCTTCATTTATGTCAACACCGGCATTACGCTTAACAACATATTCAATCAATGATTTATTTACACGAAAACTATTCATTGAATAAAACTAATTATAATAATGTCTTTCAGACCGAATTTCGGTCACGGCGACAGATACTAGTCACCTACACAGGACAGGATTATAGTGCCCAAGTGTATGAGCAATCACAAGTGCACTTTCTATTCTCTCTCACTCATATTCCATGAGAGGTAATCTCCTAAACGGAACCCAGTCACTGCATTTCTTGACAGAAAACCTAACTCCTGACCTTAGCTCGATTTAGATTTGAACCCGGGACCTCAAGATTAGCAGTTGCAATAACCGCCACTATATTAAGGAGACAGTCAAAAAAAATGTAAGTATATCTACTTCATCGCATTTAATTTGACTTATTATTTTATTATTTTTAATATAATTCAAATTAAATCTATAAAATCAATTAATACAATTTTCAATTATTTTTGATAGCTTCCAAATGATTACTGGCGGTTCGTTGGCTCAGTTGCTAAGCGTTTGATTGTGGTGCTGTAGGGCCGCGGGTTTGAATTAGGAATAATTTTTCTACGTCTGGATGTTTGTTAAAAAGCTTACAGTAGAAAATCCTGGTGGAGGTAACATTTTTAGAAAAATATGTTAGCATATTTTAATAATATTTATTGTTATAACTAACATTGTGGGTAATTAATTATTTTCTTACAATAAGTCCGCGGGTACATTAATATTTTAGATTTAGTTGAGTTATATATTTTCGCTTGTATTTATAACTATGATGTAACACTGTTTAAGATAATTAAAATAAATATAAATCATGTTTTATAATGTAAAACTGCGTAATAATATCCAATTTTATTGAAACTTGTAACGAATACCAAACAAGCAGCGCCATCTGTAGTTTGGCAATGGTAAATTACAAGCCTCTAAAATACAGATGACGTCGGCTTGTGGGAGTTTTTTCAAGAACTGTTGAGTAGAGAATACGTACACGGAAGATAAATTGTGAGTATTGATAGGAATTGTTATACTTATTTTGTTATTCTGTATGTCTAATGTACATTGTTATTACTATGGATATCTGTAACCTTGTTTAGATTTAGTGATATTTCGTACAATTAAGAAAACATATGATATTAGTGACGTATTAAGTGACTTTAATTTACAAATCAGAAGGGATATGAACTTTCATTATGCAAAAGTAGGCTCTTTAAATTGCGGTCAAAATTTAACAATTTTTTCCTTCTCCTTTCTGTGAAAAAATAATAATAATTATCCTACCTGAAGCTCAGGATATTTTGCTTACCGGCGTTATTAGTATTCCTATTAACAACTGAAGGTAAGCTAAAATATTATCGTCCGTTACCTTCGGGTTATTGCACTAGGTACTCATTAACTTATTAACACGATCTTTTATCAATACGTTTAGAATAGAATTAATATTTAATTATTACTACTAGTACTTGTGTTCTCTTTTGTCTTTATTTCTATCCATATATTCATTAAAATACATTATATCTTCTTTTCTGACGTTCGAATTACACGTTATGGGTAAGCTACTTGGTGCTATTGCCCAAGTCCATAGTAGTTATCCGTCTCAAATAAAGCAGATCAACATCTCTCGTGAGTTATTATTTCTGTTTCAGTCTGAGATGGAAGAACACAATAGTATGGAAAGGTTAAACTCTCCTATATTACAACGAAACGAAGATCTAAAGCACGTACAAGGTCGACCTACATTGCGAAAGCGTGTTCGCAACCGTCGAGATCGCCAGTCCCGAACACGTTCAAAGACACCTGAACCTTTGGTATGTGACCGGGTAGTCACGACCAACCGAAGCCGCGGCCGCAGTTGTGGCCTTAACCACAGAAGTGGCCTTAGCACCAGACCTGACTCAATCTATCCAACTCGCGACTGCCATCCTACAACCAGTCGCGACACCGTCACCGCAGCCGTCAGCCCAGCGATCACCACAGGCGTGTGTAGTCGCTCATCCATCCGATATCAAAGAGTTGGTACTCCGCGCAGCTCGTCTCGTGATCTAATGGGTGGTCACTTTAGCCGTTCTCCTGACAGCCCTCGATGACGCGAGTCTCCTCACAATAGCTGCACCAGAACCGGAATGCAGGTAACTTCAGTGTTCATGAGCTCGCAATGTCTATTCTGACAATAGTCTTAAGCTTTTAATGCACGCATTGAAATCTTTAACACCTTCAGATTCATATAGGATAAGTTCACGTAATAATGCCATACCGGAATATGACCCAGCTAGAAAGGAACAAACAATTACTATGTGGTTACAAAAGGTTAGCGAGTGCGCAACCTTATATGGTTGGAGCGAACGGAAATAATACTTCGCCCTCCCGAAGGTAAAAGGCGTGGCACAAAGGTGGTACGAAGGATTGCCATCTGTACTCTTCTCCTGGTCGGAGTGGCATCTAAATTATTGTCCACATTTCCATCTGGGGAAAACTATGGTCAAATGCTTAGTGATATCGATCTATCCACTATACAGCTAGACGTGGTTTGGGGACTCATTAGAGGAATACTTTTACAATAAGATTGCGTTAATTAGTTGATGCAGTATAACGGGGAAAAGAGCGGTAGAATGCGTATTGCACGGCATAGATGATCTATCAGTCTTGTTAGGAGCGAAGCGGTACAGTATGAAGATTTGGATAAACTTTTGACCTATTTGAGAAATTCTGGAAACATTAAGCAACACGACGATCGAAGTTTAGGTAGGGTCCAGAGTTTTAGATCACGCACCACTGGTAATACGGCCCAATGCTTTAATTGTAAATAGGGGCCATATTATAAATAAATGCCCACAACCAATTAAAACCTGTAGTCGATGTTCTAAAGTAGGTCATCTGACAGAAAACTGTTATTCCAAGCTATTACCATCTCAAAGGCCATTAATTTTGTGATTCATAACCATAATAGTAATAAATATTACAAAACTGCCATCGTGAATTCCATACCAATTGAATCGTTTGTTGATCTTGATAGCGAGTGCTCTATGCTCAAGCAATCGGAATTATTGAAACTAGGAATAAAAGAAGTTCAAACTGATAACCTACCCTCAGAGGTTTTGTAACGCCATTGTAAGATCCTTGGGTAAAGTTACTGTTAAAATCATAGTAGATGATGTTGAGGCCAATGTTGAACTGCTGATTGTCCCCGATGACGTTATGACTGTATCGCTTATGATAGCCAGACTTTACCGAGCAACCGCATGTAATCATTCAGAAGACTAGGAATGCCCTTAATATATCAAAATTATGTAATAACGCTACAATTAACTATAAGGTTGAATTATTTTGTGATAGAGACGCTAACGTCTGTGGTATTTCGCTTATTGAAGTTTATACCAAACCTAAGTTTGTCAGGGTCTTGTATGTTGAGGGAGGTATGAGAAGAAAACCTTGTTTCGAATATAGCGTGTTAACTGGGGTCTATAAATTTGATCTTGAGGGCTGCGGTAAGATAGTAGTTAACTCGTTAGATTCAGAACCAATTAATTTAGTAGAACATTTACTTATTGCGCGTGGTAGAATCGCTCTGGAGGAAGCTGAAAATAGAGTAATGCAAGTTTCGTCACCTAACACGTGCCCTACACCGAAGTCTATACAAATTTCTGATCTGAAGCTTGGTGATAGTTTAAATCAATCGGAAGTAGATCGTTTGGTAGTTCTTCTTAACACATATCGTAAGTGTTTCGCATTCGAACTTTCCGAATTAGGAAATTGCACTATAGCCGAGATTACCATTCGCCTGGACGACAACAAGCCTGTTGTTTACAGACGATATAAGAAAAAGAGATAGTTAGGAAATGGTCAAAGAATTACTACAAAACGACATTGTTAGGCTGTCCAATCTCACCTACTAGTCCAATAGTTTTAGTTAGGAAAAGACCAATGAATATCGTCTATGTATTGATTATCGCGCCTTAAATAAAAGACTATTAAAGAAAATTACCTGTTACCTGTGATAGATGACCAATTAGATGCATTGTCAGGTCATAAATTCTTTTACAACTTTAGATTTAGCATCCGGATACTATCAGGTTCCAACTAAAGAACAGGACAAACATAAAACTGCGTTCATAACACCAGAAGGCCATTTTGAGTTTAATAGAATGCCTTTGGTCTGGCGAGTGCACCAGCTACATTTCAACGCATTATATCAAGTTCTGGGGAAATACCCCATGGAGAAGCATTAGCATATCTTGACGACATCATTATTCCTTCTCAGACCATCGATCAAGGGATCAAAAGCTACATTCTGTTCTTAAATTACTAGGTAATGCGGGCTGACGCTTAAACTCTCTAAATGCGTGTTCTTTGGCCTTTACGTCGATTATTTAGGGTTTGAAGTTTCCAGTGAGGGAATATGTCCTGGTGCAAGAAAATTAAAGCAGTAGAGCTTTTCCCGGTACCAAATAATCAACACAATGTTAGGCAGTTCTTAGGATTATCTAACTTTTCCGAAGATTCTACAAGGTTTTCGGTAATATCAAAACCATTGACAAAATTATTAAAGAAGGAGGCGGCCTGGGAATGGGGACAGGAACAGCAGAATGCTTTCAACACCTTGAAAGGGCGTTGGTGAAGAAACCTATTCTGGCTCTTTGTAATCCATCGGCTGAAACAGAACTTCACACAGATGCTTGTAAGCTGGGTGTTGCAGGTATTCTGTTGCAAAGATTCGATAAAATGGACTACGACCTTTCCTTATTACAACAAACAAACTACTCCAGAAGAGTAAAGAAATTATTCCTCTTACGACCTAGAAACACTAGCTGTAGTAGCTTCTCTACAAAAATTTGTATATTTGGTAGGAATTCGTTTCAAAATTGTTACCGACTGTAACTCTTTGAGCCACATTTAAAACGGGATATGCTGCCACGTGTTGCTCGGTGGTGGACTCAAATGCAGAGTTCGATTTTTCTATTGAATACAGGCCTGGAACATTAATGACCCATGGATGCTTTAGCCGTAATCCAGCATTACCTGTCGAAGATATTGTTTAAGGATATTTTACATGTCAAGATAATTGACTGGCTTGTTACTGTACAAAACTCTGATACCGACATATAGCGAATAATTGGTATTTTAAACAGTCTTAATTTCAACGTGTTTGATATTAAAACAATTACGAATTAAAAATGGCAAGTTATTTAGAAAAACTGCAGAGGGTGATAAGTAGGTTGTGCCTAAGGGCGTTAGATGGCAAATTGTAAAGCAAAATCATGACGACATTGGTCACTTTGGTTTGGATAAAACTCTGCTCGGATTAAATCATACTACTGGTTCCCGAAAATGCATAACTTTGTAAAAATATGTAACCTCTTGCCTTGAGTGTACATATTCTAAATCGTCTGTGGCGAAAAGCCCGGGTTTTACATCCAATAAAAAAGAGATTCCTTGACACAATTCACGTTGATCATGATGGACCGTTCGTAAGAAGTAGTACAGGTTTCACGCATATTTTAGTTCTGATAGATGCATTTGGTCGATATATATACTTAAAACCGGTTAAAATACCAAATCTAGTACAACCATTAAGGTTATTTGCGAGTATATTAGTATATTTGGTGCTCCAAGACGTATTATTTGACCGTGGGACTGCTTTTACCAGTAATACCTTTAAAGCATTTGTTCATGAAAAGGGTATAAAGCACATTTTAATGCTGTGTCTACTCCAAGATTCAACGGACAGGTAGAACGTTATAACAAAATTATAATTGACTCTTTAACGGCAAAGTGTATCGGCATAGCAGATAACAAATGGGACTCCCACCTTCCAGATTTACAATGGACTATGAATAACACATTTAATAAAGGTATTAACACTACACCATCTGAAGCCTTTTGGTTTTAATCTTAGAAGTTCGCGATAATAAAATAATAACATCTTTGAAACTGTTGATAATTTAGAGCGTGATTGCCGTAATGTTGACACTATTCGAAAGGAAATAAGGTCCCAATTAGTTCTTCAATTAGCATAAAAAATACACGATAATCTATTTGTAAACCCATTAAATATAAAGTTGGCGATCTTATAAGAATAGAGACAAATTTCAGCTACCGGTAATAGCAAAAACTTATACCTAAGTTTCAAGGTCTTTATAGAATCGTTAAGGTTTTTGATCATGACCGTTATCAAGTTGAAGATACCCCATTAACGCGAAGAAATAATAAACATTATTCTTTTGTGGTAGCTGTTAATAAAATAAAACCGTAGCTAAATTTCCAGAGACCACATGATACGATGTTAAGTGACGGAAAGTGAATCCGAATCTGAATCTGAAATTGCGTCATAAATCTTAGAGAATTTTATATCATATAAATTGTGTAATGACGTTATAACTTGATAGTAAAAGAATTAAAGGAAAAGTTTATTTTATTCTTTTAGCGTATTTAATTAAAAGCTTGTTTCAAAAAATTACTTTTAATTTTTTTTTACTTTTAGTTATCACTGGACAGGTTTCTCAGTTTGTTCGTCTCATTCAACGCATCATCGTTGCAATGTCGTTTGTCGGTTAATTTCGAACAATCTAGCTGTTCCATAAGTTCGTCAAACGCGTGCGTGCGTGCGTGCGTGCGTGCGTGCGCATGCGTGCGAGTGCGTGCGTGCGTGCGTGCGCGTGCGTGTGCGTGCGTGCGCGTGCGTGCGTGCGCAACGTGCGTGCGTGCGTGCGTGCGTGCGTGTGCGTGCGTGCGTGCGTGCGCGTGTGTGTGTGTGTGTGTGTGTAGTGAGCAACCTGAGTATCATTATTAGAGGTTTTAGAGATTGTGATAAGAATGATTTACGTATTTGAGTAAATTAAACTATTAGTGTTGGGTTAAAAGAAGATTCTCAGTTTCTTGGTTAAGCGTTTTAGGAATTTTCTGAATGTTATTTTACAACAAGATTTTTATTTTCGGATTTATGTCTAATTTTATTTAGTTTGTAATAAAGGAAGGGTCCCAAGAAGCAGAAAACTTATGTGAAAGGGCTGAGTTGAAAGTTTGGGATTTCCATATTATATCTTTTGGCGTTTATACTTAAGAAGATCTGGGTTATAACAAATGAGAGTGTTGTTTAAGCACGATATGCAGGATGAAATTTTGTCTGACTGTTAGTACACCCCATTTTTATACAGCTCGTCTGTAGGAAAACGGAATGGGGAAAATAAAGTCGGCTAATTATTTTAATTCCACTAAAAATACAGAAGGCTATGCATCCCTGAGCATCAATCTTAACAATTAATGTGTTACAAAATTGCAGTACTAACAACTCATTTTTTTAGGAAATAAATAAATCTGCTTACTACTCCCAGTAAGCTTAAAGTTCTTATGTCAAAATTCGTTTATGACGGTAGACGAACGGCAGATTCTAATCCACAACTTTTCGATTTTTTTTCTTTATTTAAAAACGTTAGGATATGACACTAGGATTTTCTCCTGTATCGTGGAGGTAGCTTACAAACATACATTTTATAAGGATAAACATCTAAATCTATACACCACAATTTTTTTACGTGGTAGATCCATGCTGCAACTATATTAGTAAGAATAGTTATAGCAGGAATGGGTCGGCTTGACCGGGGAAGGACCACGCTCTCACGGAATACCAGCGTAAAATTGCAGTTTAACGCTACTGTGTTTCGTGTAGAGAGTGTAGAGATCCGAAGACCCTTTTTACTGGAAACGAGGCATTCCATCTTAGTCCTCAGGGGTGACAACGCATCTGTAGTTTGATTCGCAATTGAGGATATATGTAGATGTCTATGGGCCACAGCAACCCCTTACCATCAGGAGGTCGTTTGTCACCCTTATCCTATAAAAAAAAGAACTAATACTTGTTATGTGCGGGATTCGAATCCGTGGCCCTCAGCACCCCAACTCATTGCAGTCCGCATTCTTAACCATGAGGTTATTGTCACTTTTATAATTATCATTACTCATCAAAAGTATACTGCTGATCCCAGGCCTCCTGCCGCATCCAACTTATTACGTATTATTGTACTCGTGTTCAGTGCTTGTCGGTACAAAGGTGCCACTAAAGAAAAATTCCATTTATTTTTCAGTGTTAAAAATATTTAAAGGAGTTAGCGAGATTCGAAACAAATATTCACCAGTCTCAACGCTTAGTTTTATTTATTACCTTAATTAGCATTTTCAATTGAATTTTTATTAGCTACTCGTTAGTTTAACATACAAAATAAATCTGTATAAAATTTTAGTTTAAAGCTTTCGCAGTTTGGCTTTATTTATTTTTTAAAACAAAAACAATTTTGATTGTTGAATTGCATACGAAATGGGAATATTTTAACATTTTTATGAATTTTGAATCAATATTTATGTTCTACATTCGTTACAATATTGATTTCGTACATTTTTATTTATTTTACGATGATTTTTGAAAAAATAAGTGCTTAAAACAAATTAAAATCAAATATCTATTGCTAATAATCAGGTATTGGATATTTAAGTAAATAGCAGTTTTTCTGTTTTGTTAGATAGTGTACTAGGGTATATTTTTAAAATTATTAAGTTTTTATTCCAATAAGGATGTTTTTCCGTGTGCTGGGAGCGTAAGAGAATCCATTCATTTCCTCCCGTGGGTGTCGTAAGTGGTGATTATGAGAAATGCTAGAGAAATCTTATGGCTTCGGACAGATAACTGTCAGTATAACCATCTCGTTTACGCCAGTTCAATGATTAAGACAAATCCTCCTCACAGCAGGAGAAGAAGACCCGCTTACCTCTACTGTTCCGTAAAGTAATGGTGGAAAGAAGAATACTACTTACGTTTCTTTTTATTCTTTTTTATACTATGGGCACGAAAAGCCAACTACGGATTCCTTGCCATCTTTGAGGACTTATCATCTCTGTGGAAGGTCCATCCATCTTAGTCCTTAGGGGTGGCAACGGATCTGCATTTTGATTCTTAATCGAGGATAGGTGTAGATATATCTATAGGCCACAGCATCCATTTACCATCAGATAAACTGTGTGCTCGTTTGCCACACTTTTTCCATAAAAAAAGTTTCTACTACTGTCCATTGGTACTGCTATTTGGCGGCAAAAATAGTTAATGGGGTGTTACCTACCTGGATGGACTCCTAGGCATAAAAGTAGTTCTACCTAATCTTTAAAAAAAATATTTTACAAAACCTGAAGTGTAAAACACTAACAGTCCACTTGGGAAGCTGGCTACTGCAGGACATGTACAATTGCAACCATATGAACCAACTTCAAACAATGAAGGCTACAAATGTGTTCTCAACTCACTTGACTAAAATGAAATACTTCACAGCCTGTAGTTTATACTGGTTCTCTGTACCTTTTAGACCGGATCACATTAGTGTACACATTACTGTATAGCGGCAGATATAAAATAAAATGTATCTGTCATTGTCATTAATAACGTGATTACTTTAAATAATGTAATAATGAATTTCAGAAACAAATCGTGCGGCTTACATATAATATCACGAAAATGATGCTAATATTTACTTTGAAATGTATACACAAATAACCATTTTGTGAGAATATCCGATAAAACTACCTTCATGCGGTTATGCGGCTAAATTTGCACGTGTGTTTTTGTAAAGTGATATGCTTAGCGGTACCGTGAAGTCCACCTGTGTAACTAAGTGAAATTAAAAAGTTCTATGTTGTGTTTTGATTTTCTTTAATGAATTAAATAGTTATGCTTATGGTTGACATTAAAACTAATTATTATTAGTAAAATAATTAAAATACTTCAGGGGCATCATAGATTTCTGCCTGCTTGAGAGAAAAATGGGGGGATTTTTGAAAATGTCGCTAATTAATAAAAATACAAAAGTGTGCGTACGTGATGTAGTTTTAATGTAACTTTTTAGACGACAATCTAGTTGGAACTGTTGTTTTTTTAACAACGTTCTAGGTTGTTACCTTAAGCTTGTGATATTCCTTGGTCCAATTAAAAGGGTTAAAATATTTTTTAATATACAACGTGTTACCAAATACCCCGTAAAAACTATAATTAATTATCAAAGCCAATAATTTTGTCAACCCTAGAAAGCTGTCATGTCAGGGAACCAGATTATTTAACAGAAAGGCCTACGTACCTATTTTACCTAATAATTGACTACTTTAATAGTTTTTCTATTTTTCATTCATAAATGTTTGCTACCTCAATACAAGGATGTCATTATACTCAAGTACTGGCTTCAAAAAATGTCAAGTTGGAAAAAAAAATATGTTGTCAAATTCAAATCTTCTAATCGATAACCTACAACTGTTTCGAGTTTTTTTTCCAACATTTTTTGCAAAATAACGATACTTTCTAACTCGGAATATTACGATATGATGTTATGCGTAGGCCACGAAGATAGCAATTTAAATCGTGCTCGCGAACTGTATCGGCAACGATTTATCGATGGTAGACCCCCCACTGAACAGCAACGGCTGCCTTCGTACCGGTGTTTTCTGAACATGTCAAGACGACTACATTCCACCAGCTCTTTTCATCGGTCTACTGGAAGTGGACGTCCAACCACAGTCGACGCCAGGCAGGCTGAATTAGTGTTAGAGCATTTTGAAGAAGAGCCGACCACAAGTACGAGGCGAGCCGGAACAAGATTCGGTATAAACCATGTTGCAGTTTGGCGAATTCTTCGTGACGACAATCGTCACCCTTATCACTATCGCCGTACACAGGAGCTGATACCCTCCGATTTTGCACCCAGGGGGAACTTCTGCGAGTGGTACCTCAGGCAGTTAGAGGAAAACCCTAATTACGTAAACTATGTTCTTTGGACGGACGAGGGAACATTCACGAGGTCAGGACTTTCAAATATGCATAACGATCACGTTTGGGCTCGCGTGAATCCACATGCTTCACGGCAGGGCAGATTCCAAAACCAGTGGTGGCTGAATGTGTGGGCCTTTATGACGGGCATGTCATCGGTCCCGTCATTATGCCATCACATCTGAACGGTAGCAACTATCTAACGTTTTTACAAACGGAATTCGAAGAGGCAATTGACGACTTTCCTGTGGCTGACTGGGATTACTTTGAGAACCAAAGAAACATGGTGTTTCGGCATGATGAAGTTCCGCGAGGATGGATCGGCCGCGGGGGACCGGTGCTATGGCTTGCTCGTTCTCCGGACCTCACACCCTTGGACTTCTTTTTGTGGGGTTATGTGAAGGACAGAGTGTATTTCTCCGATTGCCCAACGGTTGCCGAGATGGAACAGCGTGTTAGATCGGTTTTCGCATCAATAACACCGACGATGATGCGAAATGCCACACAAGCCATATCCCAACGAGCAAAGTTAATGACTCAAAAACTATTAGTCAAACCATGATCAATATGTAATGTGTAAATGTAATAAATTTATATGAGACTACATGTAAGGCATCAGCTTTCAAACAAAAAAAGAATTATCGAAATCGGTTCACCCAGTAAAAAGTTATGAGGTAACACACATAAAAAAAAACATACAGTCGAATGGAATACCTCCTCCTGTTGAAGTCGGTAAAAAAGTAAGTGTTCGTTTAGGTTGTTTCGTTAGGTTAAGTCTTTTAAAATTTTTGTCGTTGCGCGTATTAGGTAGAAATGTAGGTACATTCTGCGTAGTTTACTCTTTAATTTTACTGAAATAGGGTTTGCACATCAGTAAAAATAATAATTTTTTTTTTGGGGTATGTTATACAGCGTTACTACGGTTCTTAAATATTGTGAATGGACTCGTTATAAGGCCCCATTTAACCTCCTTTCGGCTTTACGGGTAGTTTTGTAACAACCAGTATAGTAAAAGCCAACTTCAATTAACTAAAAATAATAAAAGAACTTTTACATAACTGCTTCTCAAGTCGGGGCTTTAATTCTTCTGCTCGTATGCACCATGTCTTAGCATCGACTTCAGAAGATATTATTTGAAAATTATTTTATTATTTACAGTTCAGGGTTCATTTTTTTAGGATGTTTACTTTTCTTTAAAAATTTAATTATAATCGAGAGTATTATTTAGATAGCGTTACAAGACTTACAAATGAAAATGTAATATTTACCTACTCATTTCGTCTTCCCACAGTATCATCTGTCCTTTGTGTGACTAAATTATTATATGTTGGATTTTATTGTGTTTAAACTAATTGGATTGGATAATAGATGACACCATCATATAACATTATCGTTATATCTCTTTCTTATCGATTTATGTATTTAAGAGTGCCTACGATTTCTTCTGCCAACACTATCATCTTGCTTTTTGGTGACTAAATTATTATGTTAAATATTTTAATTTAAAAAAAATGGATCAAATGCCAAACGTTAATATCACAATTTCTTTGAGAGATTTGTAAATTAAAAAATCGTACACATGCATACTTGCACTCATGCATACACGCACCTATGCATGCACACACGCACGTATGCCCGCACATATGTACGCACGGTACGCACGCAAGCTGTTAAAATAGTAGAATCGGACAAAACGTGGGGTTATGTTTAAATCTGAGAATGAGAAAGAAAGTTAGTAAAAGTACGTATTTTACTTTTACTAACTTTTTTCTCATTTTTGTGACATTGTTTATAAAAATCTTTGTGTTTTGTTTACTTCTTTTTCATCAGCCTGTAAAATTCATACACACACAGTAGGACTTGAGCCTCTCCCATAGTAGGGGGGATATGCCATAATCGCCACACTTGGCAGGTGTATTGGTAATCGCAATACCAGAGGCTGGTTTCCATCGCTGGTCTGAGTATTTTATGTTTGGCATACACAATATGGTATTTTTTTATAAAATTACTTTTTCTTATAAAAGGGGGGGCAGACGAACATGCGGCTCACTGGTATGTGTCTACCGTCCCTTATAAGGCATTCTAAGGGGAAGCCTATATTCAGCAGGGGACTCTGATAGCCGTCAATGAATGACTATTATCGTGATATTATTATTCTTACTTATTTCTGGCGTTATAATAGCTGCTTGCACTACTGTCTCAGTCTGAAGGAATAGAGAGCCAGTATAATTATAACTACAGACTATGAGGCATTCCATCTAAGTTCTCAGAGGCAAAGCATTTGTAGCCTTTATCAAGAGGACTGTAAGGTCGTTTGTTACTTCACTATTATAATAAAAAAATATTTACAACGTTTCTGTTTTCCTTTATTATGAAAGAAAACTGGCTGGCTATAATTTTATTCCCTGAACGTTCGCTATACAAATAACACTCCTGTTTTCAGACCATTTGGCACATAAACTTCATAAGAAAATATAAAGGCAAGTTCCTCGGTTCATAAACGCAATTTGCTCTCGTCTATAATCGAATCCAACATTTAAGTAATGATATTTTAACCCAGAAATTGATGGCAAGGGACAAACGTATTTCGTAATTAAAGTGAGATTTATTTGAATTCCTTTCCCAAAGGATTTTTTCCTGTTTTTTATAAAAAGCGAAGGTTTTGTTGTTTGCTCCGTATGCCTTCCTCCTTATGTATTTATTTCTCACAGAATACCAGCGTGAAACACCAGAATAATGCTGCTGTGTTTCTTATGGCGAGTGCAGATAACCGGGGTCCCTTTTTGCTGGTAACAATGCGTGCCTTCTTAGTCCTCGGGGTTAGTCCCATTAAAGGAAAATTAAAACGAAATCCCATAAGCTTCAAGGGGGTTTATGGGCCTTTCTTTTAAATGCCTACGTATACCCGCCTCGCAGTGGCAAGGACGGTTTATGTCGGACTCGCACCGACTAAAACCCCATGGTGTTCCACCTTCGTCGCATATTGGAAGGGATTTCGCACACATGAGCGGCCCCACCAGTACTGGTCTCATGGCGGCCCTTCCTCGGGAGAGAACTACTCCTTTTCAGGGAAGGCGCACCAGAACACATGGCGCACCTCCTTCCGCGGCCTACAACTTCACCTGCGCAACGGACGCCCCTGTGTCCGATACCAAGAATGATGAGGGCAGGAAAAACGAGGCTCAGAAGCACTAACCTTCCCAACCCCAGCGGCGGATCTGGTTTATGGCTCTGCCGCCAACCATGATTCGGCTGCGGAGGGTAGGGATGATACCTTACCTCCGGACTTGATAGAGTGACCTGAAGGTGTACTTCGGTGAATGCTACTGGAACTTCTCGAAGAGTAGAACTAGATTTGCCGAGTTTGGCTTCGTTTTGTTAGTTATGATGAAACCTTATCTCCGGACTTGATAGAGTGAACTGAAAGTGTACTTCGATGAATGCTACTGGAACTCCTCGAAGAGTAGAACAAGGTGTGCCGAGTTTGGTCTCGTTTTGTTAGTTATGATGAGACCTTACCTCCGGACTTGATGGAGTGAAGGTATACTTCGGTGACTGCTACTGCAACTCTTTGACGAATAAAATTATAATTTACATTTTTTTTCACGATCTTATGAGTCGTGCAATTTAGAATCTTCCAAGCTGTTTTTTAATTGAAATTTGACATAAAATTATCGGAAAATTGGAAGTATATAAATTAGTAATTATAAGGTTTTTAGTGAAAACTTGTGTATAATTAAACTGCTTTAAAAATTTACGTATAATAATATTTTTTTAATGCGCTAAGGCATGCACAATTAATAGAATAGAATCATTTTTATTCAATGTACTGTAATCTATATTACAGTACACAATACTTATTGAAAGTAATTTTTTACTTTTACCACTGGTTTGCAATAAAACCTCTGTCCTGGGAAGAACCAGCAAGAAATCCAGCACGACTTTTTTAAAAAAAAGCACAATTTACTATATAATATTTTATACAATTGTTATGAAAACATTTAGAAACAGCATGGTAGCGACCACCTCATTTCCAGAGGTTATTATCAGTTATTTACTCTTTATTAGTATAATAACCCTTACTAGATAATTTTTGCTTAATAAATAATTTAAACCTTTTCATAGAAAAGGTCTGCATATTTTCTGGGACTTTTTTGCCCCATGAAGGAATTACTGACTCCTTTTAGTCGAGTAACTGATATAACTAACTTGTGCTTGTTCCTAGTATTTACAGAATATACATCACTATTTTTAATAAAACTATTTTTGTTTTTGTGTACATACATTAAATTCTCGTAAATATATTGAGAGGCCAAAGTTAATATATTTATTTCTTTAAATTTTTCTCTAAGGGATTCCTTCGGACCTAGGTTATTAATTGCTCTTATGGCTCTCTTTTGCAAAACAAAGATAGTTTCAATTTCAGTCGCATTACTCCATAGCAAGATATCATATGACATTATGCTATGGAAATTACGAAAATAAACTAATCTAGCTGTTTCAACACATGTAAGGCATCTAATCTTTTTTACAGCATATGCTGCAGAACTAAGTTTGCTAGCTAGTTTAGTTATATGAGGGCCCAATTGAAGCTTCGCGTCAACTGTAATACAGAGAAAAACACTGGATTCAACAAGGCCCAGCTTCTCCTCATTTAAAAACACACTGGTATTCACCTTTTTAACATTAGGTGTAGTGAATTTAATACATTTCGTTTTATTACCTTAACGGTTATAAAACTAAAAGCAAATTATTGACGTTAAACCAGTGTGCTACTTTTGATATAGCATTATTCACTTCGTCATATTTCAATAATTGCCTTTTTAGTCGGAAAATCAACGAAGTATCATCACTAAATAATACTATATCATGGTTATTAGTTCAACAACTGCATCAGTTGTAGAGCAACCCCTTGTAAATCCAAACTGATTGTTAAGGAGTAATTTTTTACATTAAAAAAACTAAACAATTGATAAAGAATAATTTTTTCAAAAATTTTACTGAGCGTTGGCAGTACAGAAATGGGTCTAAAATTTGTGGGGTCCAATTTACTGCCAGATTTAAGTAAAGGTATAACTTTACTATGTTTCATTAAATCAGGAAACACACCAGATTCGATACTAGCATTGAAAATAATAGCAAGTTGGGGTGCGATCGCATCTATTATAGACGCAATAACTTTAACAGAAATCCCCCATAGATCTGCTGTTCTCTTGTTTGTGTTCTTAATATCAATAGTTTTGAAATATTTTACAATATCATCTGATAATATTCTATGAAATGCAAATTCCTTTTTACAGACATTTACATTTTGTTTGAGTAATGACTCGGCGACAACAGGGGAGGAATTGAGTGTCTTTGTAGTCAAGATCGGAATGTTGGTAAAATATTATTCAAAAGCCGTTGTAACGTCATGATCTGATTTTGTCAAATTATTGTTAAAATTTAATTGAAAGTTTGAGTTGTGTAATTTCATCTTGCCAGTTTCACTATAATTTTAATTTTAGTAGAGGCATTCTTAATTTTGTTTCTTAAATATAAAGACTTAGCTGCACAACATACTCTTTTAAATATATTACCAGTAGTTTTTTTTAATGTATAGTGGCATCGTAAGAGAATATTCTACCCCATAAATATAACATGGATGTCATAAGAGACGGCAGATGAAAATGGAACAAAATCTAGGCACCATCTTCATAATAACAACTCAAAATAATGAAAAAAATCTACAGTTATAAACAAGCGTGACAACTATGGCAAATATGGGGTATATTCTAATGTTAGAGCTATGCTGCAGATATTTTGTGATTGTAGCATGAATAAGTCGGCTAAATAGGGGAAGGACTATTCTCTCACAGAATACCAACGTAAAATAGCAGCTTAATGCTCGTGTTTCGAATGGTGATCTTAGAGAACCGGATACTCTTTTACTGGAAACGAAGTATTCTATCTTAGTGCTCGGAGGTTACAACACATCATCTGCATTTTGATTCCTAATTAAGGATAGATGTAGATGTGTATGGGTATTTGAACTTTACAATGTCAGCCATCCAAAGCTCGCTTAAGTGTCATTAAGTTATTTTTATAATTATTTTAGTTATAGGAATTCAAAATAAAAATAAATAATATGTATAAAATAATATATATAAATTGGCGATATATTGAAAATGGGCCAGATTAGGAGTACCCTTAACCGACGAGCGTGTATGCGTAGATATATGGATGTAAAGGAGGCGAGAGAGGTGTGCCAGGATCGTGCCAAATGGAAGTCCGTAGTCTCTGCCTACCCCTCTGGGTGACAGGCGTGAGTGTTTATGTATGTATTTATGTATGTATATATATATCCATTCATTTTGAAATATATTATTGTGTTTTTTTTTTTGGAGAAAAAGTAACAAGCGACCTGATTTATTGACATAATTTGCAATAAAACAAACCTAATTTGAAAGCAAAAACATGGTCCCGTTAGCAAGCTATAGTAGCGTATATAATGTTATTACAGTAAGTTGCCATTTATTTGATTCGTAATAAGAAAACGTATCTTCGTGAACGCGTCGTGTAGTGACCGTGTAAGAGGCTCCACTACCTCATATAATTCCGTGTGTAGGGGTGTCTCAAAGTAATAAAAATCTGCGGTTGTCACCTCACCTGCAAAGCTTGCCGACTATATCCACATAATGAGGCAATCTATGAAGGATGTTCAGCAGTGGACTTTTGATAGGATGTAATGAATATATGAATGAATGAAATAAACTGTCCAATTAGGAGAGGCGTATTTTTTTAATAAGGGCCTTAATATATTATTTTGCTACTAGTATATATTGCTTTACACCGTGCTATGGCTGCACCATGAATAGAACATGATCATTTTAAATCAATATAGATAACAAGAATACTTATTGAAAGTCATTTATGCTTTTAGCACTGGTTCGGAAAAAACCTCCTCCCTGGGAAGAACAAAAAACCCAGCTGGAATTTTTTTTTAGATACTCGCCGAGCAAAGACGAGTAGGCACAAGTACGAGCATGTAAACGCCTTGTTAGGATGTTCTTGCTACTCGGCTATTCTCCAATGAATGTCAGCTTTTTGGCATGAGTAAAAGGAATGCTCGTGTGTATTTATGGAGTATATTATTGGAGGAGTGCTCGTGTGTTATTGTGGTTCATGGGACAACCAGCACTGACGGGCAATTTTTACCACCTTACGCCGGTTGAAGACATATCTTTTCGGCAGTGTGAGAGAAGATTGTCTAAATGGACTGGGCTTAATGCATATTCATAAAGGAAGAGAATAAAGAGATTGCTGCGAAGATGAACGCTGAAGAAGTACTTGATACCTTCAGCAGAAAACATAAAATAAAGGTATATCTAATAGACATGTAATTTCTCATATTTTTTTTAATATTTATTCTTGTGTATTTAATTGACAAATAATTGATCCCAAAAACAGCATAGTTCAACACTACGAAGGACACATGACCCTTGGGACATGTACCCCTCCCATAAATAAATTCTGGATCTGCCCTTGCACACAGATCTCCAAATGCATACGACGGGACTTACGCAACTTCAATACAGTTCGTATTGAAGAAGCGATCAAGCGGAACCAAGGCTGCAAAGTCTTTGCCAGAGATCTGTCTGCCAGAAAAAGCCAGCTATCGAAGCTGAAGGCCGACTGTGGCAGCTTCATTCCCGTGGCACCTGAGATTTTGAGTGAGATTGAGAGATTCTATGGGCAGCTGTACACATCATCGTTGGAGCCACACACAAGTGTGAGTAACGATCCAAGAGCAAGTCTTATCCGACACTGTTCCGATGATATTCCGAATGTCTGTCTGAGCGAGATTAGAATGGCTCTCAACGCAGACTCAATGACCTCCAGCCTCCCGAACAAGCCGGTTTCCGAAAAGGCTTTAGCACCATAGACCACATACATACCCTTCGGCAAATTGTACAGAAGACCACGGAGTACAATGTGCCACTATTTCTTGCGTATGTGGACTATGAGAAAGCCTTTAATTCTCTTGATTCTCTTTTTAATTCCGTCCTCCATGGTGCCACTACTCCGGAGGCATGGAGCAGAAGTGCGGTGGTTTTGTTCTACAAGAAAGGCGATAACACTCTCTTGAAGAACTACAGACCGATTTACGTGCGTCTACGTGCTATTTTCGAGTCATTATGAATCGTCTCGCACGCTGACTCGACGACTTCCAGCCTTCCGAATAAGCCGGTTTCCGAAAAAGCTTTAATACCTTAGACTACATACATACCCTTCGGTAACTTGTAACGAAGACCGAAGAGTACAATCTGCCACTTTGTCTTGCGTATGTGGACAATTGAAATTGAAATTGAAATTTATTTAACATACATTACATCATTATAGTTACAGTTATTTTTGAGCTCTGAATCCTGCGTTAGTTAAAACTGTGCTACAGGCCTCAGAATGATAAATAATAAATGATAAATAAAAACAATGAGAAAGTCTTTGATTCTGTCGAAATTTGGACAGTGCTGCATTCCCTTTAGCGGTGCCAATTTGACTGTCGGTATATCGAAGTGCTGAAGTGTTTATACAGTAGGCCTACGATGGCTATCCGAGTACAAAATCAGAATACGAAACCTATCCAACTGCGGAAAGGAGTAAGACAGGGTGACGTTATATCTCCGAAACTCTTCACCGCTGCATTGGAAGACGTTTTCAAGCTACTAGACTGGAAAGGATACGGTAATAACATAAATGGCGAGTACATCACTCGCCTTTGATTTGCCGACGATATAGTCCTTATGGCAGAATCGCTGTAGGACCTAAGCACTATGCTCAATGACTTCAATAGTGCCTCAATAGTGAAAAGATATAACACTTGAAGTTCCATTAGATAATTATCAATCAGACGAATAGTTTTCCCCAATTACTCATGAAAAATGTTCCACATTTTTTATGTACACGATACATGAAAAATGTTCCACATTTTTCATGTATCGTGTACATTTTTCTTTAAAACTGAAAAAAAGCCCTGCTTCGGAACACTTTCTGGGGCGTGGGGAGGCGACGCTCACCCGGGAGGATAAAATTTAACTTTGCTCTATAGTACAAATGCCGATAGATAAAAGTACTCCATTAATTTTGCCAATTTTTTAACTAAAATGATTGAGCTAACCTCGCTCATAGAAGTGTTCACTGCTCGTTTCTGTCGGTTCTCATCGAACGGCTAGGGTTTATGCGTCGTTTGCGTGCCGAGCTGAGTGTTGAATTATTTTAATTTTTTATTATCTCTTAAACTATGCGTCCAAATAACATGCTATAAAGAGCAAAGTTTATCTTCATAATATTGTCTTGATGGTGAAGTAACTTTCGTTCGTAAGGATAAATATGCCATGCCTAATAATAACGCTCATAAAATACTTTTTTTATTTCCAATATTTTTTGTAACAAAATAAACAACCAATCAACACGACCGTAGAGAAATCAGGCGCAGGACCAACGGCTTTACGTGCTCTCCGAGGCACGGGGGTGAATCACTGCCACCATCATTACGCATAGCCCTCTCCATAGCTCGCTGAGCGACCTTGAGTAGTTTTTCGTGAACAGTGGAAATCACTTACATAATCGCTTTATTTCAATAAAATCAAATTTTTATGTTAATCAATATTTTTTTATGTTAAATTTATTAAAAATTACTTTCTACTCTTTAATTTTGTTATTTACTAAAGCGTGTTTTTTAGTTTTTTTAATGTAACGAAGTTCTTTACGCGGCTTACAGTAGATTGAACTGGCAGAAATCGTATTTGTTTTATGAATTATTCGCAAATCCTGAGGATCCTGGCAAGGATAATAGGACAAACTATTTAAATTATTGCATTGTCATTATTCCTTGATAAGTGTGCGAAGTTTCAAACCAATCCAACGTTTTGAAGGCGATAAAAATCACATTCAAAAATTCCGTTACCTAGCTAATAAAAGCGTTTTTAAAAAAATATTAAATCTTACTGTGCATTTAACAATACGTCGTTTATACCAAAAGTACTTTACATTAATTTACGTACAATGATAGAATGTTATTTTAGTAAATATTTAACCGCTAATCACCCTCACCCGGTGATTAGCGGTTATTATTGCTTTGATGTCAAATATTATTGTATCGGTTTTCTCATTTTAATGAGAAAACCATGTATGTAATCGAAAATTTTTTTTGATCTTGTTTGATTCTCAAATCCTATTGAAATTGCTCATGTGTGCTGCACTGGATTTCCTGTGTATTTTTTTTCTCCATTGAACTTCAACATAGTCATGAATTCGAATCGACACTGTACCCGATTTTAAGGTGAGAAAATTAATTTTCTTAAAATTCCATACCCGAAAATATAATGTTTGATAAGTAGTGATGATTAGTTTTGTGTAGTGTTGTCCTTTGACAAGTGGTAAAATTAAAAATTTTGTACCGACTTCAATATAAATCAAATTAGAACATTATCAATGTATTCGAAGTCAACTAAATACGTATTATTAAGGATAACTCAAAAACTACTAGTCAGAATTTGATCAAATTTATATGGGACCACACATGAGAAGCACCAGCTTTCAAATAAAAATAGGAAAAAAGTTCTGAGGTAACACACATAAAATAAAACAGTCGAATTGACTACCTCCTCATTTTTTGAAGTAGGTTAAAAAATCGCGAGGCACGTGCCGCCGATTATTAAAGGATTCCACCTCTGCATACAAAGGACGCAGCGATCACAGTCTAACGCGATTGACGTACACGCAGTCACAGTGCAAGGTTGTGCTAAAGTTTGTGTTTGGTTGTATTGTGTACATTAAAAAAATGTTTTTTCACTCGTAATTGGGATAAAAAGTTTCTTTAATAGGAAATTCCCAAAGTTAATATACCGAACAAAAAAGCTTAAATTATAACAATAAATTCCTACAACATGCAAAAATTTATTTTAATAATTAAATGTTTGGCGGTACACAATTCTTAGAAAATTAATTTTCCCATCTATAGCATTGCGAATTTCTGCAAGGTAAGTTCTAATAAGTAGAATATTATTACAATGAATGTCATAACTGAGTATGACATAACTAAGAGTATCTGATATAGCCTACTAGTCCACTGCTGAACATAAGCCATAGATTGCCCCATACTGGGGATATTTGGCATAGTTGCCACGCTTGGCAAGCGGGTTGGCAACCGTAGATTTTTGTTTTTTGTCGTTATTAGGGAGACGCTGCTGCCCATCTCCTGATTTGTTTCCCTCTGTCGCCTCTTACGACACCCACAGGATGATATGGAGTAGTGGATATTCCACCGCCACTACACGGTAATATATTATCTGATTTATTTTATTTATATTCTTTACCTTTGAACTCGAGTAAAGTTCACAAAAACAGTAGTACTCTTTTTACGAACGAGCCCATAGTTCACCTAATCGAGGGTATATTATATAGTTCTACATATTATGCCCTCGATTAAGAATCAAAATGCACATGTGATGTCTCCCCTGAGGACAAGATAAAACGCCACGTTACCATTGGAAATGGTCTCCATTTCTCATCATAAGAAACAGAATTATACTGTTTTAACATGATTTTTGTATAACTTAAACAATACAAAATGTTACATATTTTTTCGGATTTAGAGTTTATCGTGAATTTGTTATTCGAACAGAAGTTTGACGCTGTGTGTGTTTAATCAATGGAAACGTTGAACATTACTTTCCACGTGTCACGTGTTTGCGAAGTTTCTAAGCTGAACGTGTCACAGTTTCGTCTATTATAGAACGAATAATGGAAGCAGCAGCTATACAAAACTATATTATAGTTAATACATTACAGTATATGCGACTTCTTTATTTCAATATTTAACTTTTGATTCATTCCAGTGTTATCATGATTATCATTACAGCCCTTCACAAGACCACTGCTGAAAACAGGCCTCCCTAAAGTATGCCACCCTAAAGTATGCCACAAATCTGAGCCACCAGTATCCATCGACTTTCTGCATGTCTTACTAGGTTTTTACTGCATCTAATATGGGGCCAATCTTTTTTCCGTGGGGAAATCCTCATGGATACCAGGCTGCCCTTGTGGAAAACAGGCGGGTTATGTCCGACTCCCACCGACTAGAACCCCACGGTGGTCTCCCTCCGTGTCGACGAGGGGTTACGGGATCTCCATGCGGAACGCGACCGCGGCCCCTATAGCTTTTAATTCAGCACGTCATGGGGGCTTTTAACCCCTAGCTTCCGAAAATCTATTACAAGACTAGATGTTTAAAGAATACTTATAAACATCGTACTCCTCGGTAAATTCCTCATAACCTTAAAAAAGTTCCATATATTTTTATTAATAATGGCTCTACCACGTATAAGAGATTCGGTATCTCTTATATGTGGTAGAGCCATGCTGCAGCTATGTTAATAGTATAGTTGTAGCACGAATGGATCGGCTCAACCACAGTATTACAGAATACCAGCGTAAAATAGCCACTTAATGCTGCTGTGTTTCGTATGGTGAGTGTAGAGAACCGGACCCTTTTTACTAGAAACGAGGCATTCCATCTTAGTCCTAAGGGTGACATCGCATCTTTATTTTAATTTTAAATCGAGGATAGATGAAGATATCTATAATCCACAGCATGCACTTACCATCAGGTGGATGGTGTGCTCGATTGTCACCCATATTAAATCTAAAAAAAATACATAATCCAAAATCCCATTTTTCATAAATAACGAGATACATCCAATTAAAAATTAAATTTTGCTTTGACTAGCGAAAAAAGTTGTAGGTGTTATCTATTTTGTCTTCGCCATTTTCTAAATTTGTAATAAATTACCGTAAGAATTAGGTTAGCAGCCTAAACATTAATTTTCGGATATCAGAAAGAATTAGGTGTTTGGCGTTATTCTTTATGACTTGTTGTGATCACAGCAACGCTATACTAATTTAAATTTTCTAAGTTTATAGTGTCTTATACCGAATTGTTTTAACTTTCTTTATGAAATAGATAATATTTTGACTGGATTGTTTTGTTACATATTAGGTAAAATTGTACCCCTCGGGTTCCTTAAAGTATGGAATGATTTTTTTCCACTGTCAAAAAAAAAAAAACAAAAAATGAATCTAGCACAAACATTTTGAGCTTAGTTCGAGTGGTTTACGGGGGTATAAGTAGGTAATGTAAATTTCGTCTTAATTATTCCCGATCCTGCAGGACATTTGCGAACAGACCATGAGGGCAACCACAAACGAAATACAAACTAACGAAAATTTCAAAATGTTGAAGACTTTTATGTTTTAACAACGAGAAGAAAAAATGAAAGGAAAAAATGTACTATTATTGTGTTTTTGTAATGAATAATATGACAGCAAATATATTGCGTTGTAGCACATGAGTAAAGAAATCGTGTTTCTTTACTCATGTGGCTGTAGACAGGAATATGTGCTATATAATATTTAAAAATTGGGCTCGTGAGATTTGTATAGATGAAGAATTACTATCGGCGGGCTAGAAATGTTATTGCTGCCATAATTGAACATTTAGAACTAGTCTATAATAAACCCACTTGGTTTTCGGGTTTAACCGGCAAGTTGGGTAAATAATTAAAACAGATTTGCGTTTTCTCTAAAATGTTACTCTTTGTTAAAAAATGTGGATTACTGAAGTAGTTAGTTGCATAGTTAAACTTACTAAAGAAGCAATAAAAGTAATTCTATATCACAATTCCTTATTAAAATATTTTATATAAGTTTTCCCTATGTTCGTGTTTCCCCCACTTTCCCCTAACCTTCATTTGTATTGCTGTACCGCCGGTGTACAACAAGCTGCGTAGACTGAGGTCAATTGAAAAGGGGGTCGATGGAAACAGTTAACAATAGCAGATAGGAGCCGGGGAAAGAGCAATTTGCTTATAATATGAGTTGTCTCTAACTATACAGTGCAATGATAAAACGTTTTATTATGTAATATGTCTAATGTGGTTACATCCTACTAATATTATAAACGTGAAAGTTTGTGAGGATGTATGGATGTTTGTTACTCTTCCACACAAAAACTACTGAATGTATTTTAATGAAACTTTACAATAATATAGCTCATACATCAGAACAACACATAGGCTATCTATACTAATATTATAAAGAGGTAAAGTTTGTAAGTTTGTGAGTTTGTTTGTAGGAAGTAATCTCTGAAACTACTGAACCGATTTTATAAATTCTTTCACCAGTAGAAAGCTACATTATACCTGAGTGACATAGGCTATATTTATTGTGATGAATAATATTTTTTAATTTGAAATAACAATATTTGTCAATCAATTCCGAAAGTAAATCCTCATCATTCTGTACTAAGAATCACACAAGATAATTTCATCACAAGTAAAAATGTTTGACGCCCAGCAAAGTGGGCACGGGTCAGCTAGTAATTAATAAATATATTGTGTAAATTGCTCAAAATATAACGATAAGTGTTAAGTAAGTCGGAAAAATCTGTCATCTGCGGGCTATTTTGGCGTACGGTTCAAAAACTGTAAGTTTCTCCTAAATAGTTCTACAAAAAAGTCCGCGACAGAATATATCTATCTTTTATGTGTAAGCCATTATTACCAAAATAGTGAACCTTAAATACAATAAAATGTGATACTTTATTTCCAATGCACATTTTGCAGTAACAAATGGATATTATCAAAATAAATACTTTAATCGCTTCTGATGTTCAAAGTAGATAAATTTGTCTTTTAAACTACGTAATTTAGTCAAATATTTTAAAAGTAACGACGATATCAAATTGTGCGGTCATGCGCACGCACGGCAGTCCGGCGTACTGCGGGCGAGGTGGGGGAAAACATCGCTCATCGCTACGTGAGCAAATGTACCTCTTCACACTTTAACCGCTGAACCGATTTATATTAACTTATTTTATAATTAACTTAGGTAATTAAATAACTAGATGCTTGGTAAGTTCATTTCTAAGTTTCAAGATCAGTGTTAAGTAGGAAGTAAGATTTTAAGTTTGTTTTAATATTTTCTCGTGTAATTTTACTGCGTAATTTACAGGGTAAGTTCTTTGTTAATTGGGAACTAAATAAGTAGGTAATCGTTTGCCTAGATGTTATTACTACAGCAGCTAGTCTGAGTTAGATCCTTATCCATCAACATGACGATATCAAATCAAGAAGAAAAGAACAAAGAAGACGAATCAAAACAGACGGTCAAACCAAAAAGCAAAATATATTTTAGAATTCGCTGCGGTCGAGTGATATAAATGGATTAAAAACTTACAAATAATAAACCTACAGTTAAAAGTTATTTACCATGTGCTCGGCGGTGAAGGAAAACATCGTGAGAAACCTGCATGTCCGAGAAATAAAAATATAATAATAAATACTTCGAACACATGTGAAGTTTGCTAACACGGGCAGCGCGGTGAAAATTTCAAGCCCTAAAATCCTCTCATAAATAAGAGTTATTAATCTAAACAATTAATTAGCAAATTATTTCTAATCTTCAAAAGTAGGTTATTTTAGCAACCAAGGGTTGGTAGAATAGAAACCTCATTTCGTAGTTAATTAATCCACCTACGCAAAAAGCTAAACGCTATTATAGCGTGAAGTTTTTCAAAAAAAAAAATTGTTTTAATATTTTAGTAGTTTAGCGGCAAGGGACGCCCCACACGGAAGCTTATAGACTAAATTGGCAATTTAATGATGAGAATGGCCAAGCTAAGAGTACCCTTAACTGACGACATGCTCGCCGTTATTGGTTTCCTACTAGTGGGATGTATATAGAATTTAAATTTACTTTTCTTCCAATAACCCAGGTTAATTAATTTAATATAATGTTATTAATAAATAATAAAAAAATAAAAATGTTTTATTTTTCAGGCATCGTAGGGTCATAGCATGTTAGTAATAGAAATAAAACTTAAGAACTAATGTTAGTAAATAAAACATATAAACAAAACAAGACAAAAATACACAAGAAAATTGGGGGTTTTATCAAGCTCCATTTTGTAAATGTAGCTTGACAAACCTACCCAGTGTCGGACCATCTAGCCGCTCCGCAAAGACCCTCAAGACACTATTTGAGCTTTTCCTCACTCTGTGCATCAATGATCCCACTTTTTTACGCATGATCGCAAAGTAATCGTCAGTATGCGCATCGGCGAACATGCCTGATGCACTACAATAAGGTGGAAGCCCCAACAGTAACCTGAAGGCATTGTTATATTGGATACGCAGGGTATTTCTTGCCCTTTGGGTATGATTGGCCCAAAGGCTTCTGGTGTAAAATGATTGGCAGAAGGCCTTGAACAGTGTAATTTTAACTGGTACAGAGCAAGCAGCAAACCTTCGAGCTACCATATTACCTCTCACAGCTAGCGCCCTGCGTTCCCTTTCGATATCTAGGTCATCCTTTAAGTCTTCTGTCACAATATGTCCCAGATATTTAAAATGGATTACTCTCCGTAAAAGTGAACCGTTAAGCTTTACTGGAGGGACATATGTTGGACTTTTATTTCTACTTCTGAAAACCAACAGTTCACTTTTATCAGCATTATATTTCAATCCATGTTGCTCAGCATAATCCTCACAAATGGCAAGCAACTTTCGCATTCCACAGATTGACGGGCTCAGCAGCACCATGTCGTCTCCGTAACTCAAGTTGTTTAGACTTACTCCATCTATATGGCAACCAACATGTGTGCTGCTAAGTTCGTCAATCAGCTTATTAATATAGATATTAAAAAGCCTCGGAGAGGTAAGACCTCTCTGCCTCACACCGCACTCAAGTTTATAAGGGTCAGACAATGCATTGGACCACCTTACAAAGTTCCTTTCCTTGTAGTACACTAGTGAAGCAGGAACTCCCGCCTCTCGAAGGTTTCCCCACAGAACCTTGTAGGAAACCAGGTCAAAAGCTTTTGAAAGGTCCAGGAAACAAGCATACACGGGTGTTTTTCTGTCAGCGTAATATTTGACAGTGTGCTTCAATGTAAAAATAGCACTCTCAGTGGATAGTCCCGGGCGAAAACCAAACTGTGAGTCGTGTATCTTTATGTATTCACTGAGGCGAGAGTCGAGCACACTAATATTAACACAATAGTTAATTAAAATAACATATCAGAAACTCACACTAATAACTACGTATTTTAGTATCGTAGTAGAATAAGTATTTGCTGAATATGCTCTTTATAGAGACTTTGCTGTGTCGTCGAGAGTTTAATCAACGGAAATAAAGCATGTCACATGGCAAAGTTTGTTTGGATTTATGATCCAAATTTATAAGCTTAGCGTGCTAAAATTTTGTGTACTTTAGTTTTTCTATTAAACTAACATTTAGTACAACTAATATATCTTTTTTTTTATAGGATAGGGTGACAAACGAGCACACAGTTCACCTGATGGTAAGTGGTTGCTGTGACCCATAGACATCTACATCTATCCTCAATAAAGAATCAAAATGCAGATGCGTTGTCACCCGGGAGGACTAAGATGGAATGCCTCTTTTCCAGTAAAAAGGGTCTCCGGTTCTCTACACTCACCATACGAAACACAGCAGTGTTAAGCTGCTATTTTACGCTGGTATTCTGTGAGGGCGTGGTCCTTCCCCGGTCGAGCCGACCCATTCGTGCTACAACTATACTACTAATATAGGTGCAGCACGGCTCTACCACGTATAAAATCTACCAAAGTAACCATTTCCACCTAATGTTCCAGTTTATTTATGATTGTCATAGACTGATTTTAGTTACCTCAAGTTTGGTTCCTGACCAGACGGATTGCTAGGTTAAAATGGATCCTCCCCATGGAATAAAAATAATCTAAGAAATAATCCACACCAACTTAATACTTCATTATTCCGCGATGTGAAATAGTATTAGAGTAAGTTTGTCTATATTTATTACCGTCGTTAACATCCGTTACAGCCTATCATAATTCCACTGCTGAACACATGCCTCCCCCATAGATTGCCTCATAAGGGGGATATTTACAAAAGTTGCCAAGCTTGCAACCGCAGCTTTTTTTAGTTGTTCTTTCGAAGACGCTGCTGCCCATCTGCTAGTTTGTTTCCCTCTCTCGCCTCTCGTTATTAGATATACTTACACCGCCACTAAATGATAATGCTAATTAATAAAAAGGAAAACTTTTTTGCCATTAAAATTTCAACTTTTAAACTTATATAAAATGTCTTTTACTAGTAATATTTTTAATATTAAATTTATCTGCGAAGAAAATAAGTGAAAATATTTTTGGCACAGACCAGTTGGTTTTTATAGTCGACGCTGTTCTCTACAGGCGCGAAATTATCTAACTTCTTACTCGCCTGACCTATATTTTCTGAGAAAACGATGCCTTTTTTTTATAGACTAATAACAATGTCAACTTTTTAATATTAAAATTTATATTCTATGTTATATGCTTAATAATGTAAATTTCAATAATAAAATGAGTTTACGTGGTAGAGCCTCACTGCAGCTATATTATAGTTGTAGCAGGGATAGGTCGGCTCGATTGGGGTAGGACCAGAGTGGTCCTCACAGAACATCAGCGTAAAATAGCAACTTAATGCTGCGTACGGTTTAGTATTGTTAGTAATGTGTTTCGTACGGTCAGTGTAGAGGACCGGAGACCCCTTTTACTGAAAACGATGCATTCCATCTTAGTCCTCAGGAGTGACAACGCATCTGCATTTTGGCTCTCAATCGAGGATAGATGTAGAAGTTTATGGACCACAGCATCCACTTACTATCAAATGGACTTTGTGCTCGTTTATCAATCTTATTGTATAAAAAAAACTTTTCCTTGTGTTAGTTAAAAAATTATAATAAATTTCATTTCCAAAGTGAAGCCATGCAATAGATAACATTAGAAGCCATATCTTGACATATTCATAGGCTATTTCACTACACATTCATTGACATTGGATTGCTTACGGTCGCTTTAATGACCTAGTCTATATTAAAATTTACTGCAAATAGAGAAAATAATGGTCAAAATAAAGTAATGCTATCTTTAGGAAAACTGTTGTAAGTTAGAATAAAACTATTCCTCTATATTAAAAGTTATAAATGTAAAAAAAAGACAGATTTAAGGTAAAATATTTTTGACCGCACTATTTTTTTTTAAATTTAAAAAAAAACTGGCGCTATGCACCACGGCGTCCTCCAGGTGGCAGATGAGAAGTGGTCAATAGTACAGCCTAGCTACACTACACGGCTGAGTTCAATGGACTCACTGACAATAGAAGGATGGGGTCCTCCAACATTTGGAGTTTGTGCGGAGGGTGTACACCCCGCCTATGTAAAAAAGTCTACATTACGAAACCTACAACAAAAATAAATGAAGGATTCTATCCTTGTAAAAGCGAACATTGCATAGAAATAAGGAACTCCGATTTCCTACGCAGGACCTTCGGAGTTTATATAAACCAGGAGTCCCAATTACCTCTGCTCGGACTAAAATTGCAGGCGATAAAGATAAAGATAGCTTCTATAAAGAACTGGAGCATATGTATACGACTATATGTATACACTCTCACAAAGAACCCTAAATTGAGGAACTGTGCATTAACTTTTGAGTACCTCAGAGTCAAGGAATTTAGAAACAAATTTCGACTAGTGCTAAACAAAAATTCCCCTGGTGTCGCAGTTGTTCATAAGCGGCGGTAGTCACTAACCATCAGGTGAGCCGCATGCTCGTTTGCCCCCTGCATTTGTTTCAAATATTTAAAAAAAATGGCAATCACTAGGGACTGCCAACAGCAGTGGAAACTTAACACTAGAAAACGGTATTTTTTTTTTGGATATTCAAATTAATCATAATATCAAAAATTCAAATTTATTAATTTGTAAATAATCATTAACATTAGTCTGGTTTCCACATCTATCGGTACTCCGAGCAAAATAAAAACATTTTTATTTGGTTTACTTATTAATTAAAATATATGATGGACTGCGCAAGACAACTTAATTGACATAATAATTAATACTAGTGATCGTGTAGTACTCGAAATCGATTGTAATTCATTTGTACTAAGCAAGCTGTATTTCACTTTCAACTATAATCCACTAACTCCACCACGGGAGTGCTCTGAGAATTGTTCGAACTGATTCCAGCCGCTCAATTTCACCATCGCACATTGCGACAAAACTCGCGATACCATCCATACCACCTGGATGATTGGCGGTCCACTGTGCGATTTAGAAGAGTTTTCTTCCTCACAACTTCCTTGTGGAATCGATTACCACCAGCGATTTTTCCGGACCGATACGACTTAGGGACCTTCAAGGAAAAGCCTACTCCTTTCTAAAGGCCGGCAACGCATCTGCAATTCCCCTGGTGTTGCGGTTGTTCATGGGCGGCGGTAGTCACCACCATCAGGTGAGCCGCATGCTCGTTTGCCCCTCTCTATAAAAAAACTCATATCATCCGTGGGTGCCATAACAGACGACAAAGGAAATGAAACAGAAGGTTGACAGCAGCATCTTCCCGATAATAACTCAAAATAATAATAAATAAACTGTGGTTGCCACGGGACAGGCATGGCAACTATGGCAATTATCCCCTAGAGGCAAACTATGGGAAGCTAATAGTTCAGTGGATTTTTGATGGGCTGTAATTAAAGAATTAATGTAATGTATTATGGCTGCAGCACAAATGGATCTTATGAAATAGCAGCTTATTGCTGCTGTGTTTTGTATGATGAGTGTAAAACGCTTTCTCAATGAAACATAAGTTGTTAGAAAATCAATAAAAACTAAAACATTTCGTATTAAATTTTTTATAAATTTACATAAAAAATAAGTAAATTACTTTTAAATAAAACTAGTTTTACGGATTTTATCGCGTATATTAACTTATTTTATATTCCCGACGTTTCGAGTACTTTACAGCACTCATGGTCACGGGGGGGGACTGAGGTATTTGACGTCCCAATGTCATAGTTAACCACGGTACATCCAGATTAAAAATTATTAATTTTTGTTGTTGTCGATCTACGCAGTATGAACTTACTGAGTAGATCGGAACAAAAATTAAAAAAAAAAATTAAAATTTAAAAAAAAATTTAAATGAAATCCGTAAAACTAGTTTTATTTAAATGTGTAGTGTTCGCGTAAATATAAGAAATCATTAAGTAAATTACTTGTTATTTTACCCCGCATGCCGTCGTTTTTCTTTAAAAAAGGTTAAATGTTTCTAGGTGGTAGAGCCATGCTGCAGCTATGTTAATAGTATAGTTGTAGCACGAATGGGTCGGCTCGACTGGGGAAGGACCACGCCTCACAGAATACCAGCGTAAAATAGCAGCTTAATGCTGCTGTGTTTCGTATGGTGAGTGTAGAGAACCGAGACCCTTTTACTGAAAAGAGGCATTCTATCTTAGTCCTCACGGCTGACAACGCATCTGCATTTAAATTCGCAAACGAAGATGGATGTAGATGTTCATGGGCCACAGCAACCACTTACCATCAGGTGGACTGTTTGCTCGTTTGTCACCCTTATTCTATAAAAAAAAAGGTGTATTTCAAGACAACAAACAATGAACTTTTCCTTGCTTTTGTTTCGAAGTGTCAACTTCCTGCCATGGAATATTAAAATGGTTTGTCACTAAGCGAGTCTAAGATCTCTGTTATAAAGAGTTTATATTGCTCCTGTATGTACGATACTAAACATTTGGGCACGTTTCTTCGATATTACTAATAACTTGTTTAAATATAATTTATTAATAACCAATTATATAATTTGTTAGATTATCATAATAAAAATAAAATCGTAAAACCCAAATGAATCGCAATGACCTCCAGATAAATGTCATAAAAAATTAAAACTTGCTTAAAAATTATGATTGCTATAAAATATTTTATAAAGGCTTCGGGTTTTATTACTTGATAACATTGTTTCTCTACGTCGTTATGATGTTCATAACTCGAGACGAGAGAACTTTTGACGTGACAACGTCTTATAAATTGGTTTGCCGGGTGACACTTCAAGAAACTGCGTTACGCTCCGCTCACGTTATGCGCTCACAATGAGAGCGAGTGAGAGGCACGCGTCCTTCCACTCGGGCATGGTTAGCCCGCCTAAGAGCGAGAGAGACAGACATAATAAAATTATTTTACCACTCAAAGTCGTTGTCACGTAAAACTTTCGCCCGTATACCGACTTTACAGGCAACCAATTTTTTCAATACTACAACGCTATTATAAACTCTCCAAGTAAATTTAAAATGCTTGTATTATGAATAGTTCACATAGACAGTTGAATAATGGATTCGATCTTAGGTACCATTTTTTAAGATTACAGTCAGGTGAGCCGGCTCTTTCTTCCTCTTCCTCTTATATGAAAAAATAAAATAAAGTCAAAACATTTTGTTACATGTACAGGTTTCCTTTACCACCGAGCACGGTGTAAAAAAATAACATGCTACTCATTTTATCATAAAGTTGCCATGTCATCCATGGCGACGGTTGCCATGTAGATTTTGTTATTTTCCAGTTGTTATTAGGAAGACGCTTCTGCCCATCTGCTAGTTTGTTTCCCTCTTACCTATTACAACACCCACGGGGCAAAATCAGGTAGTAGAAATATTCTTACACCACCACAACCAGATAAATTAGCAATTGTTATACAAAAATAAATACTTAAAAATTAATAACATATGCTATGCTACTCATACTGCGTGTGGCGCTAAAATAACAATACCAACACTCAGTTCCTTAAGATCCATAAAAATTATAGAACCCGCAATAAAACTGAAAGAAGCCCATATAGACCCCAATAAAATCACATTTCAAAGTTCTCGCGCGCTCAAAATAAAGCTTATGAAGTTTTCGCAATATTTCGTTTTATAAAAATAAAATTATTTTTGTTATTGTTTTACTCGTATAATATTATCACATCTTCTAAAATAATCTGATTTGTAAGAGAATTGAAATGTATTTAATTCTTCTACTTAAGAAGTTAAAATTTCGTTTGTCAAATGTTACCTACTTTCTTCGCAGAATCTACTAGTTTTTTTCTTTTCTTAAATTGAAGTCACAGACGAAATCACAGTCAGCCTGAATTAAGAAGGCTACATGTACCTCTGGCTGGAGATAAAACGACGAAAGAAACTCCGCAGGTCCTTCTTTGTCATTTTGTAACCTATGCAGGCTTTTGTAACATACAATATACTGAATGGAAAACAAGTATAGACCCATCGGTTAGTTAGTGAGTTCTTAAGTTAAGTTACCGTTATGTGTGTTTTTGATTTATTCAAATAGGAACTTAAAATTGCTTTTTACTTTCGTATTTTAAAATCCATAAGTTTATTACATTCTACGAATGTAATATATTCAAATACTCGAATCCTAGCCAGAAATAAAATTTGTAAATTAAAAGAAAAGTAACAGTGCAAATACGCCCCAATGTTTGACATAGAGCTCCTCAAAAGTGTTTTAGGCAAGGAAGATACTTCAGACGCCGCGCCGCCCCAGTGAGTGTTACCAGATTATACATGCACTTAAATTGTAATTAATAATTTAATTTAATTGGTAAGGATTGAAATCGGTCTACTTTGCTTGTATAATTTTTTTTTCTATTTAATCCAAACTACTATCCTATCTGATGAATTTATTTATAAAATCGCCGGTGGAAAACGATTGCACAAAGAAGTCGTTCGATGAAGAAATAAGTAACTCTTACAGTTTATACGATGTTTTCTTCCACCGCCAAGCACGTGGTAAATCAGCACTTAAAATTTCAATTAACTATTCCATGGTTCCGGCGATGATCAAACCCAGGTTACTCGCTTACTGTGAAATTTACAGCGAGCGCTAAGCCCCTAAGCTTTTACATATATAATTACATAATTGCATTTATCGTGTTGTCTACGCTCAAGCTGCGCGGACGTGTTTCTTCGGTCGAGCCCATGCGCTTCCGAATCATAAAGTGCCTTTGTGTACAGAACAGTGAAAAGATAAATAAAATCACCTCAGTCCTAACTAGCGACATCTGGTGAGTGTAAGATTATTAGCCCTCATAGTCACTCTTGGCAGTCAATGACGATTGCGGTATCAGGCGTAAGCACCTTTGGCGCTGCTGTCTAGATATTTTACGCCTGTTATAGACATAATGTGTCAATCTTGATTGAATTGTTCATTTGACCCGGGTCGCATCAAAGTATTGATGATTGAAATTAAATATTTTGAACGATCCGGGTCAAACGATTGACAGGACCTACGACAAAAGATTATAGTAATGTCCGACGGCCGACATTATCGAGCGGGTCTCACAGATCACAGAATACTGAAACTCGAAATGATCCATATGAACGATCGACCCGAATGACCTGGTTCGTAAGACGAATGAATACTTGAATTATCGAGTCAGTAGAAATGAATGTCTAGCCTTTCACAGCATAAGAAGATGGAGTGTAGCCCACGACAGTATATATTAGTGTTAAGGCAGAATAAGTTTAAGCAGTATAATTAAAGTTCTAGTACCAACTACACGTCTCTTCTCAATTAACACCTTTCCAATATTACATGGCGACCCTGCCAGGCGGTGCGTTGCTGCAATGCACGCGCACCGCCGCGCCGGGGCCTACTACATAAAGGAAGAAAAAGAAATATACAAGTAACGGCATGTATGTCTAGCGCTAAACGAAACGTGGAGGGGACGCGCACGAATTGAATTGCACGAATGCGACTGGAGAGCCAATCAGCGCGTGCGAACGATACGCACGAGCCAATCAGCGCGACTTATGTGCAATAAGCCAATCAGCGCGACTTATGCCCAATAACGGTCACCGATAGACTTTCGTGCCGCTACTCATAAATATTGTAAGAAAAGGAAATTAATTTATGAGAAACTTATTGAGAGGATTGATACTTCAAAAACTAACATAATAACGGAATGGGCGCAATAATGGACGTGACGGAAAAAAATAATCCAAGAAAAGGCCACTATATTACTAATTTTTAAATAAAACTACAGTAATTATTCAACAAAACTAATGAAGTTCAACTTAAAATACAAATATTATGAAAATTTCATGAAGATTAAAATATTTTATAGTGACAATTATGAGAAGTAGAATGGAGAAAGAAACAGCAGTTGTACTTTAGCGAGCTTAGCCCAGAGGAATATGAAAATTGAGCCAAAAAGAACAAAGAAGAAATAAAGAGGTAACTTCGCACCTATGTAATTTTAATTCCATTTAAAATGTTTTTAAATATCAACTTGAGATTGTTGTTATATTTTTATTGCTATTATATTGGTTGAAGTTAAGTATTAAATATTGTATTTAATGTACCTATGTTTAAATTGAAAGTATTTATCAGATAATTCAAGATTCAATTGATTTTTAATAATTTTATTACCGTATCTACAGAATAAATAATAGTTCTACGTACAGAAGTTGCACTCCTTTGATGTTGACTGCTTGCCGACGTTTTAATAGCCTACATAATTATTATTAATCAGATAAATCGCGCACGCAAGCCAAATAAAACTATATCGCTGCGCGCGAGTGTCCGCATTACTTTGCATCTTTTCCCTTCCTACGTCACGACGGACTTTTAGTTAACCACTAAGGGCTGTTAATAAAGAGTAAAAATACATTGCGAAATGGTAAGTATGTTTTATGACCAAATTTCCGCTACTATCTGAGTTCTGTGATGCCCAACGCATGCAACTTGCAAGGCTATTCGTCGGGAATCGCGATGTTTGGCTTGGAAGAAATAGGTAGATAGTGTAAATAACAAATAAACCTGAAATACGATTACGAACAGAAATGTGATCGTATTCTATTTAATTAAAATCTTCTAAACAAAGTTTTAATTTTAATTACAAAGACAAATATAGATATGTAAGTAGGTACTTGGATAGTGAAGTAAATTTTAAACTAAGTTTCGTAATAAAGTACTTACTTCTGTAGTTAAATTACTACTTAATTCTTTTTTTTCTATAAATACCTATCTAACAAAAAAAATTAAATATATTCACCTTTCATGATCCTTCGATAACCTAAAAAATTATATAACTGAATCATTTTGTTTGCTCATTAAGCATCCATCCACGCAACAATTATAGAAGAAACGACGTTTTGCCATTATAATTTATCAAACAGATAGGTAATAATAATAATAATTTTTATCACCTTTGCTTTTTTCAGTTTTTATTAACTCAATATTCACTAAGACAAATTCTTCCTATCACTTATATGCAGATGATTTTCAGATATACACAAGCTACTCTAGTGACTTAGCTGCAGCTATTAACACTATAAACAGTGACCTAGCAATAATTTCGGAATGGAGCAGAAAGTATGGTTCCAAAATTAACCAACTGAAGACACAAGTAATTATTATAGGTTCTCCGCATATGCTTACAAAATGCAATTTTGCAACCAAAGTTGTATTTGATGGTAATATAATCCCGACTAATAACACTGTCAAAAACTTGGGTGTATACATCGATAAAACTTTATCTTGGGGTTACAGGAAGTTAGTCGTAAACTTTTTGCAGCTGCTCATTCTTTGAGAGACTACGAAACTTTTACCAACTGCCACAAAGATTGCGCTTGTGCAAACTCTTCTGCTTCAATCCTCGATTATGCAGATGTCAGCTATCTTGATCTTACTGAAATGCAACTTGATAAACTTGAGCGACTTCAAAATTTTTGTATAAGATTCATATTTGGTTTGCGTAAATATGATCATCTGTCAGAAAATTTGATATTAAAAATACCAACTCACACTACAAATTTTTGGACAGATCACTCACAATACAAGCTGTCCGATTATGGAATGACTTGCCGTTATCAGCAAGACGCGCCCAATCCCTACCGGTTTTAAGAAACATGTACATGATTACTTTTTCAACTTTGATTCTATCAAGTTCAATTGTATATTATTATTCTACCTTTATCTAGTTACACTATTTGTTTATATGTATGGCACATTTATGTTATACAGGTATTTTGAAACGCTCCCGAAAACGAAGACAGACGACAGTACTAACTATATCTTAGATGATGGGTGAAATATAAAATCGATCCTGATGAAAAAAATCAACTTTTCACAACGTTTTATTAGCTTTATTCACGCTCCATCGTGTTAGTATAAATCATCGTGTTAAATAAAACGTTAATTTCATTAAAATAAAACATGAAAATACTTAAACATTAAAGCAGCAATGGAATTTAAAATAAATAAACCATAAAATCAGCTGACTAGGGTCAATATTCGCGTCGAAGCCAAACTCAACGTCACGTAAAAGAACGCTGAGCGATAGTGGAGGTGTGTCTGCGCATGGTTTCAGTCTCGTTCTAAAGTACTACATGGTACTAGGCTGTTGTTTTATAATATTATATTTGTAATTAATGTTTTTTTTGTTGTATCATATTAGGTTCTTTACTAGCTACTTAGAACTTTGGAAGAGGTTGAAATTCAAAATGGATAATGTTTGCTTGAGCATTATTTTTATTTCTATCGTAAAATAAAGTAGTTTGTAACAAGAAAACTTAAGCTAAGGGTGACACGCTGTCCATTATACCATTGGAACATGGAACATGGAAGCCAAATGTCGATGGTGTATTGGTGTTACTGGATGCTACTTCATCATCACTCATCAGAATCATCATCATCAATGCGAATGATAAATGTTTCCGTCATCAGGTTGACCACATGGTAATTTTTTCGGTATTCTTCCTCAATACATTTAACTTTACTGCACAATTTTCCCCATTCACCTTCTATTTACCTTTTCGTTCACTAGTTCAGTCATAAAACAATAGATATAAATAATTTTCTTTCCTTCCTTTTTAAAACCATCGTCGCGCGTCGTGCAAAAGCTGTGTGTGCGACTGTACATTGGGAAACATCGCTTTTCAAAGCGCGGGAAGAATGAGGAACCAATAGCGCGCGCACAGTAATACTGGCGAGCATTCCCCGTCGCGCCCCTTCGTACCACGCGCTGCCGCCGCCCGGCCGACTGTGTCACCTCGCGTCAGCGCCAACATATGAATTCCCCAATTTACCTACTAAGATTTGTTTGCAAGCGACATAAGAATTAGAGGCGGCAATTACAATAAAACTTGCAAGTAATTTTTAATAGTTTTGACGTACCTCTTTCAAATCAAAGTATTGATGGATTAAAACGGAAAGTCAATAAAAGTAAAGTAAAATAATTATTTTTAGATTAATTACCTGTCGATCATAATTGCAATTGATTTTAACTATTAAATTATTCAATACCATTTTATTTCTATTTTCTTGTACAAAATCAAAGATAACCAAACCCAAGTAAGTACGTTTATTAATTTCAATATCATTTTGTAGTAACGAACTGCTTGTTTCGTCAGGGTACAATTGATTGTCTAATTGTATTAAAAAATTACAACTATAACTTCTAAATTCCATATGAAAGAGTAGTCGTAGGGATCATATGGAAACTAAACTTATAAAATAAAAGTTGGCAATGTCATAACATTTGACGGTCTGTGGGAATGTTCAAAGTGTAGGCTTCAGTTTTGGCGGGATTAATTATTAATTTTAGTTTTTGAGACCGTTCCGCGCTGACTTTGGACATGCACAGCAAGCGACAGTTCATTGGTTTTGTTTATTAAATTCTTATTGTTATTACTTGGTATTACGTACTTGTTATTACGTGTTATTCTTGTTGTTACGTTTTGTGTTTCTTTTTTGTTTTAATAATGCCTAACGCGTACGTTTATAGTGCTCGTGAATACGGCAACATGTTAATGTGCCTTGGAGAAGCTCGCGGAATGCTTCGCGTGCATTACGAATTTACCGAGAGAAATTCCAGACCGCTCGACACCCAGCTGACTCTCGTCTGATAACAGCAGCATTTCAGCGAGTGTTGGAAAATCGGCCCATTGCTCCAGTAGCGGCAGGAGGTGGAAGTCAAATGACTGTTCACCTGAGGAGCGCATTTTAGATGTCGTTCGCCGGTATCCGAACCTAGGTACACGAAGTATCGCTAAATTGTTAAGACGTCGGGATGGAACAAATGTGTCATACTGTTCAGTTCACAAAGTGTTAAAGCGTAACCGAATGCGGCCATACAAAGTGCACAAAGTGCAAGCTTTAGTTCCCGCGATCACGACCGCCGACGAGTTTTCTGCCGTTGGTTATTAGACCAACAACAACGTGTGCCTGGTTCCATTGAGCACGTTATCTGGACGGACAAGTCGACATTTACCAGAAACGGCATGTGGAACCGAAGAAATACACACGTGTATTCAGAGGTTAACCCGTACGCTGTTCGACAAACGGGCACCAAACCCGATGGTCGGTTAACGTATGGGCAGGTTTATTTAAGGATCGCATACTGGGACCAGTGTTTCTGCCACAGCGACTTAACGGACAGGGATACTAAACTTTATAAATGAACAGTTGGTTGACATTTTAGACGACCTATCGTTGGATGAATATCGCCGTACATGGTTCCAGCATGATGGTGCACCTCCATGTCGTGAGGTTCGTCCGTGAGCGCCTTACCGAATTATTTGATGATCGCTGATTGGCAGACTAGGACCACACGCTTGGCCACCTCGCTCACCAGATCTGACCCCGTTAGACTTCTTTCTGTGGGGTATGTGAAAGAAAGGGTTTTAATCGTGAGTGTGATAGTGCTGACGAAATGCGCCAAAGGATCGTGGATGTTTTCGACAAACTACGTGCGGACTGTGTCGAAGACCACACGATAATGCCCGCCTGCATGAGGAGACGCAACACCGAGCCCACATCTGCCTCGAAATGAATGGAGCACAATTTGAGCCGCATCTCATAAGACCACGGAGGATTTAGAGCGGTAAGCTGTTTCATACCTATTTTTTAAATAACTTGGTACTGAACTGATCTGAATAGGTACATAACTGAATACATCAGAATAATAAACATACCTACGATGAATAAAAACGCATAACTCTAACCTTGTTAACTTTTCATTTAAGTATTTTTTCATTAGCGGGAATCGAACCAGTTATTTGGTTTATTTAACCTGTGAATTTGAATTAAAGTGGCTACGTGGAGACAAGCACAGTGGCAAAATAGTAGGTTAAGTAGATAAGTTAGGTATTTAGACAAGTGTTGTAAATGATTATGTATTGTGGTACCATCGCTAGTTACGGGCGCGCGAATTCGGCGTTCGCGCGTACATTGACCCCTAGTCAGCTGATTGTAATTCAGTAATTCCACTGCTGCTTTTATGTTTAAGTATTTTCATGTTTTATTTTAATGAAATTAACGTTTTATTTAACACGATGATTTATACTAACACGATGGAGCGTGAATAAAGCTAATAAAACTTTGTGAAAAGATGATTTTTTTCATCAGGATCGATTTTATATTTCACCCATCATCTAAGATATAGTTAGTACTGTCGTCTGTCTTCGTTTTCGGGAGCGTTTCAAAATACCCTGTATAAGAAATCATTTTATAAAACGATGTAATAAAACTTCTTTTGTATTTAAAAAAAATAAGGTTTCCATTCATTTTATTACAGCCTTTCAAAAGTTTATTGCTGAACATAAACCTCCCCATAGATTGCCTAATGGGGGTTGGGACATGGACTACCTCCATAGAATACCTCATAAAGTAGATATTTGATAAAGATTCTATTGCTTGCCAAGCGGGTTGGCAACTGCAGTTTTTTTTTTATTTTAGACGTTATTAGGAAGACGCTTCTGCCCATCTCCTGATTTGTTTCCCTATGTCGCCTCTTACGCCACCCACGGGATGATATGGGTTAGTGCTTATTCTTACACCGTCACTACACCGTAATTTATTGTTAGGCTTTAAATCAAAAACATTTGTTTCGCGACCCATCATGAATCGAGTGGGCAAATCACTGTAGTGGTTACGAGTGTGTCCTCCTGGTTGTTTGCTTTAATAAAAATAAAGTAAAATTCCAAGTTTCCGTTTAAAAGGCTTTGAAACAAGTTTATTTTAAAACATTCTATATATTATTCACACGTGGTTTTATCGTTACACGCATCATTTCCCGCGCTAGAGATAAGAACGTAGGCGGCACTCGACTCTCGTAAGCCCTGCCTGTTTTACCAACGGCATAGAGCTTAACACGTCGTGCCTCGGATCAATAATTTATTTATGATACCATTTAAAGGTAACGTTCTTTTTAAAATAATCGAATTATTTCTTGTTCAAATATCTGGCATACTCTCACACGTTTTACCTGATATTATGTATTCATATAAAGCGTCTACATTGGTTTCTCGGAAAGGGGCGTCCATTAATTACGTGAGGCGATTTTGGCTATTTTACACCCTACCCTCCCCTGGTGAGATGGCGTGAGATATGGCTCGAACTCTTCCCAAATTTCACATGATTTTTAAAATTTGTGGTTTTACAGTTTAACTGCGTTGAGTTTATTTAAAAAACATAATTTGCTTAATAACGTTGAACTACGCCGCAAAGCCGTTAATCTGATTTGGTTGTTATTTTATTGCCTAAAAATTATTTTAAAGACTGCAATAATTGTCACTGCACGTATGTCGGCGATGCAGGAGAATTCACTACCTATAGGAAAATAAACCAGGAGATGGGATGCATCGTTTTCCCAACAACAACTAGATAATAAAAACTGCGATTAACAACTAGCCTACCAAACGTGATATCCTCCTAATGAGACAACCTAGAGAGTTTCTCAAGTGGCAACTTCGTACCGGTAGGCGTAGTGTAGCCCCCCATTAGATCACCCCCATCACTCCATGACCTGTAAGACATGCAGGAGGTCGATGGATGCAGGTGAATCAAGACCATGCTTTGCGGCATGCCTTGAAAGAGGCCTATATTGAGGACTGAACTTGTGAAGGGCCGTAATGATGATGATGATGAAGAAGCAACCTATGGTGTTAATAACAAAGTATATTATTTTCTTTCATAATTAATTTTGTTTATTTTCTTCTAATGTACATTGTCAGTATAAGTACATTAGAAGTGATACAATTTATACAAGTAATACATTATTACATGCCTCATAACGCCAAGCGTTATTAGGTAGTGTATTACTCTCGACACGTAAATGTCAAGCAATTTTGTGGTCTTAAAATGCCTCTATCATAACCATATTGTACTTATACGATAATATGAGAAGCCGTACATCAAGAAATCACTCTAATTAATCCATCTTATATTTTGTATAAAATTATTTTATATTGCTACTTGGATAAAAAACGCTTTGAAAAAGCTTTTACGTGGACGTCCGGATGTTGATCCCCAGAAAATAAAGAAGTATCGAGACCGTCTTTTTATTAGCTTCAGTATTACATCAACTGTTTCCCTATTTCATATTAATATCCTAGTATGCGTCGTTTGTTAATAAAATGATTTTCAAGTTTTATAACTTTTATTGCTATTAAAATTTTTAAGGCACTTTCATTTTTTTCTTTAGCCCTTGATATGTACCATACAGCCTATATCGATTTTATACTTTGTGTTATCGATTTATTTAGGTAATTTATTTTTTTCATCAAAACTAAATGAAACGCTCATGAGGCGTGCACTTTTGGGTATTCCAAGCTATTTTCATTTTTATGCAGTACTACTACCTGACACCCGGCGCGTTGCTACTGCAGAAGAAATAATTGTGAAAATATCGGTTTAAATTTGGAACATTTATATTGTTTATCTAAGAATGATAATACATTCATTGAAAGTGAATGACATATTCTAACTTTCAAATAAATTTGTCGTTACGACACGCGCGCCATCTACTGTAATTTTATTGTACTATGCCCATAACCTTCGCGCAAGTGCCAGCAATAAGTTAACAAAGTTTTGACGCAATCTGATGAAAGGTATGGTAGCGCAAAAAATACGAACAAACAAAAATTAATTTTTATATATTAGAATATTAGATTTACGCATCTGATAAAACAAATTTGACGCTTGTGTTCGGCAATGAACATTGATACGCTGACGAAACAATGACGTTGTCTGGTTGAAGATAAAAGATCAACCTGGTTTTAAAAATAGTTTTATAGTTTCTTTTTTCCATACATCCATCCATTACAGTTTATAAAAGTCCACTGTTGAACATAGACCTCCCCAATAGATTATCTTTTATTTTTATTTAAAGGTAATTATATTTTTTTATATAGAATAAGGGTGACAAACGGTCACACTGTCCACCTGATGGTAAGTGGATGCTGTGGCCTATAGACATTTAAATATATCATCAGTTAAGAATCAAAATGCAGATTTGTTGTCACGCCTGAGGACTAAGATGGAATACCTCATTTCCAGTAAAATGGTATCCTGTTCTCTACACTCAGAACACATGCACTGAGCTGCTATTTTACGCTCGTATTCTGTGATAGCGTGGTCCTTCCCCGATCGAGCCGACCCATTCGTGCTACAAGTAATATAGCTGCACCATGGATTTACCACATTAGAATTTCTGACAATGATTTAAAAGCTTTCTGGATTCAAAAACCAAATTCGATAAATTGACTTATAATTCGTTTGGTACGTTTCTTTTGATGTAACGTACGACTGCCGCAAGAAATTTCGCAGGTATTTGAATTGCCAAAGCGTAATTTTAGTCACGAAACGTGCTGTGTGTAAGTTTTATGTTCCTTTCTATATTTTATTGTGATGTATTTTTCACAGAATAATACAGCTGGTATACTTATATTAAACACCTGTACCGCGGTGCCATAAATCATCGGTGCGCTAGGGAAAGACGCGTGCGGTACGTCACTTATCGAAATCTGCTTATTTCATAATATACAAATCGACATGACAGGGGTGCGTCACTATGCCTGCCGTAAGGCCCGTAAGTGCGACAGAGAGCTCAACAGGCGGCGTCCTGTTTCCCCATTTTATTGCACCGCGGGCAGCCAGTGTTTAACATTAGTATACTACTGCAATTCCCCTGGTGTTGCAGTTGTTCATGAGCGGCGGTAGTCACTTACCATTAGGTGAGCCGTATGCTCGTCTGCCCCCTCTCCTATAAAAAAACACTGTGGTAGAATGCACGATACCTACTGTTAATTTATTATTACGACGCATCGCGAGATTACGACACATCTTCTCGTCAGGTATACCTCAAAACCTGAAAACAAGATTGTACAACCAATGTGTGTTGCCAGTGATGACTTATGGATCTGAGACGTGGTACTTTACTGCTGGCCGTATGGGAAAACTCAAGGTCACTCAGCAAGCTATGAAGAGGGCAATGCTCAGGCTTTCTCTGCGTGATAGACTTACAAATGAAGATATCCGCAGTAGAACCAAAGTAACCGACATAGCCGGCCACATATCTCGAAGAACCGACAACCGATGGGGAAGAAAGATTCTCAAGTCGCAGCCTCGTTCCGGTAGGTGATGAACGGCCCGCCACTAGATGGAGTGACGACCTGGTAAGACATGCAGGAAGTCGATGGATGCGTGTGGCTCAGGACCGTGCTTTGTGGCATTCTTTGGGGGAGCTCTATGTTCAGCAGTGGACTTGTGAAGGGCTGTGATGAAATATTGATTGAATGAACTATAAATTTTACTAATACCTAACTCACTATATTCGCAAATAAATATTAGATCCTTACATATGAAATTGGCGCTTTGTACGGAGGAATATAAAGTCAATATTTTTTGTAAAATATATTTAATTAATCAAAGTATGCACCGTTGTTACTTTGCACTTTTGCCATCTCATAGGTAGTTCATTGATCCCTTTACTAAAACCATGGGGCGAGAATCAATAAACTCTTTGAAGGCGGTTTGGAGTTGAATTTTTTTCCTTGTAAGAAGTTGTCTGAATTCCGGAAAAATGGTAATCTGTTGGAGTAAGGTCCGGGGAGTACGGTGGATGTCGCAGACATTCCAATTGTAGCTCATTTAACTTAGTGATTGTTTGTTGTGCAGTGTGTGGTCTTGCGTTGTCGTGAAGCAGCAGTGGCCTAGAGCGATTGACCGACCTCGGTTGTTTAGCAGCTAGTTCTTCCTTCATGGTTTAGAGTTGCTGATTATAGATATCTGCCGTAATCGTTTGGCCAGATTTTAGAAAGCTGTAGTGAACGACACCGGCGCTAGTCCACCAAACACTTACAAGTAACTTTTTCTGACTGAATTTTCGTTTAGCGCAGGATTTGGCTGGGTCTCCAGGGTTCAGCCATTGTAACGAGCGCTTCTGATTATCGTACCAAAACTTGTTGATTTATCTTTCAATAACAAAAAATTGATTTCGATCACTATCATATTCAGGCGAAGCCAGGGAGGGTCTTTTGTTTATGAATATATTTATCAACTATCGATAAAAAAATGGCTTACATGAATTTTGTCTTAATCATGAATCACGTCATTGTGTCATTTACCTAGAAAAAGTTTTACCCGCATTGCTAGCAGCAAGTTACATATTTGCTTCGCTCAAAACTTACGGGTTACCTAATCATATTCAGATTGTATGCCTTCCCGTAAGGGGTCGAAAATTAAGAACGTTTTGTGAATATTTCACATCGGGGACTCTCGCATCATCTAACAATTGGGGCTGTGATTACGTGAAAATATTGTTGGGAAACATTATTTGAATAGATAAAAGTTTTCAAATAACGGTTAAATGTGGCATCTTCGGTTCGTTTTTGATAAATTAACTTTGTTCTTTTTGTTTAATGGTTATATTCAAAGATAATTCCAAAAACTTACAATAGATATAACAGAAATTAAAAATCGATCTACAAAAATCACTTCAATAAATGTCCTTCAGATTGAAATTCAGTCAAGTCGGCTAGCCTCAAAAGAGTGTAGCCATTTGCGCAGGAAAGGATTATAGTGCACAAGTGTGAGTGCAAGCATATGTAGGTGTAGGTACTCTCTATTCCTTCACTCTCATAATCCGATGCGACTGTAGAGATATTAAGCGCAGGACCAACAGCTTTACGTCATTTCCAAGGCTGCTACTGGAAATTTATTAGGAGAAGTCCCCAATAAAAATTTCATTCCAAATTGGGTTCAAACCCAGGACCACATGATCAGAAGTCGTGCTTTTACATCGTTTACACGAGAACTTGTCTAAAGAGGCTGTTGCACAGACACAAAGTGCCTGTAAGTATAGGAATCTAATGATCGGAAATATAGGTAAAAACCGCGAAAAATTGTACAGTAACATTCATGACATCATAATACATGCTACGTACATGACCAATATATGACTTAGGTTATACCATAACCCCCCCCCCCTCTAACGGGTTTCCGCCTTGTCGTGGCGTGGGGGCTTAGAAGCCGTGGCTTGGTCACCCGCGGTGAACAAAGCGGAACCCCTTAGCTGGCCCGTGGTGTAGGGCCGGCCCAAGGTTGCCACTCCGAGTGGGCTTGGCGAGCCCACTTCAGATGTGTGTCGGTGGGCTGCAGCGCGAGGGGTGCCCTCTCCCCCTACCACTGCAGCCGAGGTGGAGTCGCGGGGAGAGGAGTGTTGGTATTGCGAGGTACCACTCTCCCTATCATCCGCAGCCGAATCTTGGTTGGCGGCGAAGCCATAGACCAGATCCGCCGCTGGGGTCAGGAAGGCTGGTGCTTCTGAGTGCTAAATTTTCCTGGCCCCATGGCCTTCGCGCATCGGACACTGGGGCGTCAGTTGCGCATGTGAAGTTGGAGGCCACGGAGGAGGGCGCGCCATGTTTTCTAGTGCGCCTTACCTGAGAAGTAGATGGGGGAGGAGAAGTCCTCTCCCGAGGAGGGGCCGCCATGGGGTGGCCAGCGCTGGTGGGGCCGCGGATGTGTGCAAAAGCGTTCCCGTGGCCCTGCCAATATGCACCGAAGGTGAAACACGTACGTTTCATGACGTAACACATATATCAAAATTTTGGACATGTTCTTAAAAATTAATAAAAAAGTAAATAATACGATATTTAGTAAATTATTTTTATAAACACGTTATATAAGAATCACAAAACTTCAACTTAACTTAAAAATACAGGATATCCATTCCATTTCGAAAGTGATGACAGTTTTTGATACAAGGGTGGTAGTTAGACAAAGAGTTTTTGTATGGAAGTGAAAGTAGTACCAATGAAAAAAAAACTACAAAATAACAAACAAGTGAAATATAAAGTGATGAAAAGAAAAGATTTAAAGAAAGTGTTTGTTCTACTACAAACTTCAAAATGGATTGTGTTATTTAATTTTGAAACGTGATTAATGCAACTATATTTTTCAAAATCATACTTGAATTGAAAACTTTTTTAGAATCGTTGAGATTTGATGAAACAAAAAAGCAACACAAAGAGAGACAAACATATACATCTATAGGATTTAGCCTGCGAGAGAATGAGATAGAATATAGTATTTTTCCAATTATCTCGGTCTCCTATTTGTTAAAAGTGGTTAATATAACTTTATTAAACAAATAAAATTAATAATATTTAATAAAATTATCATATCCAATCCATTTATAACAATCCACAATTTCATAACCTATCGATTTTACTGCCTATTTGACGTACGCACTGATTCTACCGCCTATTTGATAAAATGACTTTACCTATATTTGAATTAGATGGCACTGTTACAAATCAATTTTACTCGTAATTTTCGGAAGCTTTCATTTTTACCCCGCGCACACATGTCTCTTTTAATCATTATTAGAGATGCCGAGAATACTCACTATTATTCGGTATTACTCGAAATTTTTTTTGTAATTCGTCGAATACCGAATAATTGCTAGTATTATTCGACATTTATGAATAGTTGTCTAAAATAAACTTTTAAGGAACAAAAAAACAATAGGCTTATAAATAATTGCTTAAATATTTCTTAAGAAACAAAACACATTTAGTACTAATTATTATCATTAATATAAAAGTTATACTTTTAATAAATATTTTAAATATGCGTGCCGCCCAATCTAAACACAAGCGAAATCGATTATGGAAAACTCTATAGTATTAAACGTTGGGTTATAAAACGAGGTATTCCTGTAAAATAGGTATAAGAAAAGGGTTGCCTTTAAAAATGTAAAATCAGTATAATATGAGATTGAATTCTTTAACTTCATTGTTATCTTTTCTCATAACCTTTGAAATATTTTAGATTACAGTAACAAATAAATGATCGGTAAGTTCAAGAATACTACAAGCGCGATATTGTTATTTGATAACCAATAAATTATTTTTTATAATCCTTTCTTATGTCGAATAATAATGGCGAGTTATTTGAATATTCGCTATAACAACTATTCGCGGCATCTCTAATCATTATTCATAAGGTCTAGTGCTGGACACAAACACACAAACACCTATGATACTTAAAATGAATTTGCTGTAAATGCCACACTTGACAGATTATGACCTGGAATGGTATGGATCGTTATTTCCGAGATTTGCTTCGCTTGCACTTAATCAACTTATACAAGTTATCACAATTCTACAATATTACAATAAACAATGCTTATTTAATGCAATAGCACCATCCATCCACCCTATAAAAGTCAACTGCTGAACATAGGACTCCCCCATAGATTGGCTTCATAGGGAGCCATAGTTGCCACGCTTGGCAACCGCAGTTTTTTAATTATTTTAAGTTTCTTTCCCTCTGACGCCTCTTACGACAGCCACAGAACGATATGGGGTAGTGGATAATCTTACACCGTGTAATTGCTATAATAATAATAATTGCGATAGCGCGGATTCCTCCAATATTTTTTTCAGATTCGCAGTTGTCCTTAGGATGTTTTGTTTTACCGGAAATCACTTGATACATTGATACATTCGTATGATAAAGCGTTCGTAATACATTAAACTCTAGGCAACAGTTTTTTCTATACTTTTGTGTAAGGCCTATAGGCAAATGAGTTGTCACCCTCATGGTTTTAAACGCAATGCCTCATTACCAGTGAAAAAATGTTTACTTTTAATTAAAAAATAAGAGCCGACTTCAAGAAACTAGAAAAAATAAATCAATGTTACATTATAAAGTCGGGGCTTTAATTCTTCTATAGACTATGGCTTAGCACCGTTATTTTTTACCCCTTTGAGTGAGTTAACGAATATCTCAATCTCAATGTCGCATAAATAGTTACACTCAGAAAACTTCATCCCCTATTTTGCCATCTTTAGAGGTGGAATTTTTTCTCCAAATTTATTTCGTACCACTCCTGAAGTGTAACTTATTTAATTTAAAAAAAAAGAATATTAAAAATCGGGTTTCAATTGGCGAAAATATGGCGTAATATACATACAAAAAAAATCAATAAGAAAAACCTACAGTCGAATTGTGAACCTCCAATTTTTTTGAAGTCGGCTAAATAAGGGTCTTCGGTTCTCTACACTTACCATATGAAACACATTAGCATTATGCTGCTATTTACACTGGTATTCTATAAGAGCATGGCCATTCCGCGGTCGAGCCGATCCATTCTTGCTGTAGCCATAATACAGGTGCAGTGTGGCTCTACTATTAACTTAACTTATTAACTATTACTTAACTTGATTTACTTCAAATATATATAGAATATGACATTTAATATAGATAGCAATATCCTATTTATAATAAGTCACCCGTGTAAATATTATACGACATACACCGAACGTGCCGGTATTCCCCTATGACGAGATCTGTCACGTGAGAGGTATTCACAAAAAGTAAACATTGCTCGTATTTCAGGTTACAAAAATTATTTATCACTATTAACACATAATAACTAAACGGTAAGGTTCGTGAAGCTTAACTGAATAATTTTAAAACAAACTAAAAAGTAACTAAGTTAACTGAATAATTTTTAAACAAATTAAAAGTAACTAAGTTAGAGGGCGACACTGAAAGTTTTTAGAACTGGCCCCTTGTAAACGATATAATAAAAAATAAGTTCAAATTTTAAAAATGGAACTCTTTGCCAATATTATTGTGTATGTATTTATTAATTTGTTATTTGTTTACGATTTGGCGGCAAATTGAAAATTGTCTGTGTCAAGTCAGCATGAATATAACGCGAGAAAATTTTCGTACAATGATTTTTTATGACTTTCGATGTCATTTAAGTCAACAAGAAAGTTATTAAAATAAGACTTCAATTGGCCTTTTACGATGAAGCCCCATTTCGTTCCACTGTTTACAACTGGTTTAATAAGTTCAAACGTGGTCGCACTAATCTCACCGATTATCTGCGTGAGGGTCGGCCTTCTACGGCGACGACTGAAGATAACATCAGTGTTGTGCGGCGTATTATAGAGACTAACAAAAAAGTGACTTATCAGAAGATTCGGACAAGCTTAGGCATCGGTATGAGTCAAGTGCACAACATCCTCCATGAAAATTTAGCGGTCAGGAGGCTTTGTGCCCGGTGGATACCTCATAATTTGACAGAGGCCCAAAAACTCCGTCGTGTTGATTGGTGTCGTGAAATGGTTCAAAGATTTAACGGAGGTGATTCAAATACTGTGTTCAACATACTTACGGGTGATGAAAGCTGGATTTATTATTATGATCCTGAATCTAAGAGACAGTCTGCTGTCTGGATGTTTCCTTCCGAGGGGTTGCTAACTAAAGTGAAGAGAGGTCGAAGCGTGGGAAAAAAGATGGTGGCCTCGTTCTTCGGAAGGACAGGTCATTACGCAACAATTATTTTAGAGGATCGAAAAACAGTCACTGCAGAGTGGTACACTTCCAATTGTTTGCCACTCGTCTTGGAAAAAGTTCGGGAGAAACGACCTCGCAGTAGAATCCTCCTTCACTACGACAACGCCTCGTCGCACACCGCCAAGTAAACAATCGACTACTTGGCGACATCAGACGTGGAATTATTGGGTCACCTGTCCTATAGCCCCGACCGCACCTTGCGATTTTTATTTATTTCCAAAAATAAAAGAAAAACTTCGAGAAAAACGTTTTATGGACGCCGAGGAAGCAGTGGCTGCGTTTCAAAATGCCGTCGAAGAGACCCCTAAGGACGAGAGCTTTTCTCAGTGGTTCCATCGGATGCAGCGATGTATTGATGTAAATTGACACTATTTTGAAAAGATATAATAAAACTAATAACTTGCTAGTTTATTCAGTTTTTGATTTTCTAAGAACTTTCAGTGTCGTCCTCGTAATTATGTGAGAAAACTCTTTCAACAAGGTCAAAATTTTTGAATTTCAAAACACCTGACCCTTAGGAACGGCGCCCAATGCCCGGACCTCAAAGCAAGGTATTTTTTGATGAACCAAGGTATTTTTGGCAAAGAATAGTTATCTTACTATTTAGATATTGTTGAAATTTTAATTTAAAGATCGTGGTTAAAAAACGAGTCTGCGGTAAGCTTACGAACGGCCATATCGGCAGCCTCAGGAACTACTTGTCAGCCTTCAGGATATGTCGGCATCCTTCAGAATATTTCGGCATTCTTCGGGATGGTGGGGCAACACCCGGCATGACGAAGTAGGTACGGCTGCTTTGAATATTTAAACCATTTTTCAAGATTCTTCCAAGTATCATTTATTTCACCCAGAATGAGGAATATATTTCTTTTCTTTAGAAAACACTGCTATGAACACTTGTTCCCAATCTATCATCTATACATATAAATAAAATTAAAGTGACTATCTACCATTACCGTTACAGCCTATTAAAGTTTACTGCGGCAGCCTATGCCACGCTTGGCCACTGGGTTGGTAACCACAGTTTATTTTTTATTTTAGTCGTTATTAGAAAGACGTTGCTGCCCATCTCCTGGTATGTTTCCCTTTGTCGCCTCTTACGACAGCCACGGGATAATATGGGGTAGTGGATATTCTTACACCGCCACTACATGGGTAGTATGTGTCTGTCTGTAATACCGAATTAGCCGCCTTATATTGACCCTAGAAAAGCCATTTTTAAAAATCTTGTCTGTCCGGGCTAATCTTCAAAATAACTAAACCGATTGTAATGAAATTTCAGAAATAGATAGGGAGCACTTCCTGGAGTGATTTAGGTTATTTTTTATCCGAAATCCTTGGACGTTTAAAAAATGACAAAATACAATTAACGCCACACAAAGCCGGGGCTGGTCGCTAGTATTAAATATAATTTAATTCTATGGATACAACTATATTATTACCATGTAATGTTAACACTGTTGGTATGCTGCGGCATGCTTGGCCAAGTTGGATTAAATATGGTTTCATTAATTTTTTTTCGGTTTTTACTTTTTATTTATTTAACATAATATACAATATTAAAAACTATAATAAAAAAAAAACTGAAACTTGTAACTTAATTATCAAGATTCTTAATAATTAATTATCAGATTGGTATGGAATGGTATGGATCGTTATATCCGAGATTTGCCTCGCTTGCACTTAATCAACTTATACAAGTTATCACAATACTACAATATTACAATAAACAATGATTATTTAATGCGATAGCACCATTCATCCACCCTATAAAAGTCAACTGCTGAACATAGGACTCCCCATAGATTGGCTTTATAGGGCCATAGTTGCCACGCTTGGCAACCGCAATTTTTAATTATTTTAAGTTGTTATCAGAAACATGCCAATGCCCATCTTCTGTTTGTTTCCTCTGACGCCTCTTACGACAGCCACAGAACGATATGGGGTAGTGGATAATCTTACACCGTGTAATTGCTATAATAATAATAATTGCGATAGCGCGGATTCCTCCAATATTTTTTTCAGATTCGCAGTTGTCCTTAGGATGTTTTGTTTTACCGGAAATCACTTGATACATTGATACATTCGTATGATAAAGCGTTCGTAATACATTAAACTCTAGGCAACGGTTTTTTCTATACTTTTGTGTAAGGCCTATAGGCAAGTGAATTGTCACTCTCATGGTTTTAAACGCAATACCTCATTACCAGTGAATTTTTTTTACTTTTAATAAAAAATAACAGCCGACTTCAAGAAACTAGAAAAAATAAAACAATGTTACCTTCTGAAGTCGGGGCTTTAATTCTTCTATAGACTATGGCTTAGCACCGTTATTTTTACCCCTTAGAGTGAGTTAACGAATATCTCCAGATTTTAATAGGAAATTATATATACTTTAATTAAATGAAGAGTTTAGATTACGAGCGTTTTTTTTGTGTTAAATAAATTTGAAAATCGTTGCTAATTTAGATAATTATGAATTAATTTAAAAAAAATTACGCATTCGTGTATCATAGGGACAAACTACATACATACGAGGAGAGGTCAAAAAGTTCGCGGAATGACAGGGAAGGATAATGAAATGAAACATTAAGCTATTTTTCATTTTCAATGTATTCTCCCTTTACCCTAATACATTTATTAGATCTGTCAAATAACATATTAATACCGTCTAAAAAACCGCTCGGAGCCAGGTCTGGGCTGTAGGGTGGGTGGCGCACACAAAACCGCACCAGTGAATGGCAGCCGTCGCAACATAGCTTGTGCACGGGCGCACTGTCATCCAAAAGGACAGCTTTTAATTGATCCATTAAAGAAGCGTAGTATTCTCCCGTTGTGAAACACCACGTTTCTTATAACCAATCAAAAGATATTTTCTGTATCCCAAAAGATCGTCGCCATGATCTTTCACGATTGAAACACCTTATACTTTTTAGCAAGAGTGATACCCCTGTATGCCTTTATTATGCCACCGCATCGACTCTGCTTGACTCACGTTCTAATGGTGA